>JASDDO010000006.1:192613703-192862033 GCA_030015575.1 Agapanthus africanus | reverse complement strand
GCTGCATAAAAAAACCCTGGCAATGGTGCATGTGTCCTATAAAATGGTTTCGCATATGTATGTCAATATAATGCATGGATGCAGCAAATAATCATATAAGTATTTCACCCCTAATTACTAACATCACTAAGAATCTTGTAAGTTACTAAAACTATCGGGCGGCTTGCGCCATCCAACGATAGTCCCCCGTAGATGTTACATCTACTCACCGGAATCCCTGGCTAGCTGTGTCCAATCACCGCTTTCCCCTTTCGTGCCGCGTCTGACGTCTCCGCGACCGAACCTAGAATTTACATTAATACCAAACATAAGGTTACCTATCAAGACTGACGCAAAACCCAAACGAAAATACTAATGTTCATTAGCTAGGTACAACGTGCACAGGGTGCGCGGAACACACGCGAAAATCGCAAAAACTGCCAAAAAAACGCCGATTTGGTCGCCCGGCAAAACTAAAACCCGACTACTCAAAACTCCGCACTCACGCATCCTAAACGTCATAGGAGATGCTAAAAACATCCCCAAGGTATCACAAATAATTCACCAATTAATTTTAATAAAAACCTAATAAGCACAAAACTTGCAATTTTGGTGCAAATATCGAAAATTAGCGATACGGTTATCACAATCCAACATAATATCCAACCACACAACTAGTTAGCCACAATCACATAATTTCAACTCATTTACCATGCTTCAAAACCCATTTCCATACTCAAACCCCTTTCTTGATTTTCATAAAACAACAATTACAAACCAATTTCACACATTAAAATTAACTAAATTAGCATAATTTGAAGACCACATAAACAAGGTAACTTCTTTGATTTGGTTGTGTAGGAACTAGCAAGCAAAATAAATTTAATTAACCAAATAATGGTGTGCTAAAAACCCTAGTTTAAAACAAACTACTCTTTTAGAAACTAGATTAGAAATTAGATAAACTTTTAACACTAAAACCATATAATTAAAGGAATTTAGCCACAAGTGTTGAATGGGTAAGAATTATACCTCAATTTCTATGGATCGAGCATGGTGATTTGCCTCTAAAAATGCCTCCTTTCCACATGTTTTCAACTATAATAGGCTTGAGAAGAGATAGCACAAGGATTTATTTTGGTTTTGTGAAGAAATTTGTGGATTTTTGATGGTTTTTAATGGATTTTGATGGAAATTTTGAAGCAAAAGAGAAGGGAAATTTGGGGGAAAAGAATGGGCTGTGAGCAGGTGGGGTTTCGGCCTAGGGGGAAAGGGGGAGGAGTGGGGGAGAGTTATGTGGAATTTTCCAAGGTCAAAGCTCTCACATCTCACTAAAAACCCATATGCAAATTACTATATTTAAATCCTACTCCAAACAATTCATTAACATGGTTTAAAAGTCAAAAAGAGAGGGATGGGGGCTGCTGCAGCAGTGGTGGGGCCGGCCTTGGGGAGTGGGGGTGAGTGGGAGTGAATACAAAGAGGTTTTATGCAAAAAGACCCCCCACAAGTCCAAAATTGCAAGTTTTAGCTTAAAATTCAATAAATTTCGTTTTTTATAATAAAAATTAATTAAAAATCAAAATAAAATACTAAAATTTTATGTTACAACTAGATTTTAATTAACATGATTTTAAAGCTTAATTTTAGCCCATTTAAATTTGTATTTATCGCTAATTTAATGTATTTTCTTACCGGCTTAAAATAATATTAAAAAATTGAAAAATAGGGAAAAAATTTTAAATGACCAAAATTTCCTAAGTAACTCATTAGCTACTAAAAACAAGCAATTACCTATCCATTTTAGGTATAATTAGTCCTAAACTGCAAAATAACGAGAAAGACGGTTTTCGGAAAAATACCGAATTTTCACCGATTTTCAGGAAAACACCAAGACGACTTTTCAAGGCGCTACAATCTTCCCCCCTTAAAGAAATTCGGCTACAATCTTCCCCCTTAAAGAAATTCGGTCCCCGAATTTAAAAAAATATAACTACGCGTATCTTCGAAGAGATGGGGATATTTCTTCCTCATCTCGCCCTCGGTCTCCCAGGTAACCTCCTCGCTGCTCGGGCTACGCCAAAGGACCTTGACGGTTGGTATAATCTTCGACCTCAACTTCTTCACCTGCCGATCCAGGATGGCCACCGGCTGCTCTGCAAAAGAAAGGTCGCGCTCTAGCTGGACTGTCGGGTGCTGAATCGCATGCGAAGGGTCGTGAAGGTACTTGCGGAGCATCGAAACATGGAAGACGGGTGTGAACATCGGGAAAGCTGGGAGGAAGAGCCAAACGATATGCAACTGCGCCGACACGCTCGAGGATCTCGAAGGGACCTACGAATCTAGGGCTAAGCTTCCCCTTTTGCCCAAAACGCATCACGCCCTTCATCGGAGAGGCTTTCAGAAAAACATGGTCGCCAACTGCGAACTCTAATCTGCGACGGCGCCTGTCCGCATACGATTTCTGCCTGCTCTGAGCCGCTCTAATCCGGTCTCGGATCAACTGTATCTTCGCTGTCGTCTCCTCAACAAGCTGCGGCCCCAAAATGCTGCTCTCGCTGAGCTCTGTCCAACAGACGGGCGATCTGCATCTCCTCCCATACAATGCCTCGAAAAGTGCCATCTGAATAGTATCCTGAAAGCTGTTGTTGTAGGAGAACTCCACTAGTGGTAAATGACGATCCCAGCTACCACCAAAGTCTAAAACGCACGCTCTGAGCATGTCCTCGAGAGTCTGAATGGTCCGCTTTGACTGTCCGTCGGTCTGCGGATGAAATGCTGTGCTGAAGCTCAAACGAGTGCCCAAAGCCTCCTGAAGTCTCTGCCAAAGTCGGCTGGTGAACTGAGTGCCTCGATCTGACACGATACAAGTCGGTACGCCATGTAGTCGCACGATCTCGTTAATATAGAGCTGAGCATACTGAGCGAAGCTGAAAGTGGTCTTCACTGGTAGGAAGTGAGCCGCTTTCGTCAATCTATCCACGATCACCCAGATGGAGTCGTACCCTCGACTGGTCCTGGGTAGACCCACAACGAAATCCATCGAAATCTGCTCCCATTTCCACTCTGGAATGGGTAACGGCTGTAGCTCTCCTGCGGGCCTCTGGTGCTCGGCCTTGACTTGCTGACAAGTCAGGCATCTCGATACAAACTCCGCAATGTCCCTCTTCATCCCGTCCCACCAGTAGGTCTCTCTCATATCATGGTACATCTTGGTGGAACCGGGGTAGACACTATACACTGATCGGTGTGCCTCCTCAAGAATGTCGCGCCACAATCCATCAGCATCTGGTACGCACAGTCTAGATCCATATCGTAAAATCCCCTGATCATCAATCACGAACTCGGAAAATCTGCCATGTCCCATCTGTGCCATGATCTCTGAGCAACGGTCGTCACTGCGCTGTGCCTCATATATACGGTCAAGCAACTGTGGGCGTGCACGAACATGCGCGAGCTGTCCCCCTGTCTGAGTGAACTCGAACTCAACTCGGCTGTCGCATAACATCTGCCAATCTGCTGACGACTGCCTCTGCACTGCGCGCAAAAAGGATAGACTACCCCCGGGCCTCCTACTCAACGCATCTGCCACCATATTCGCCTTGCCGGGGTGATATAAGATCTCGCAGTCGTAGTCTTTCACCAACTCCATCCAACGACGCTGTCTGAGGTTCAGGTCTCGCTGCTGAAATATGTACTTTAAGCTCTTGTGATCGGTGAATATCTGACACGACTCGCCGTATAGGTAATGTCGCCAAATCTTCAGTGCAAAGACCACTGCAGCCATCTCCAAATCATGAGTGGGGTAGTTCTGTTCATGCTTCTTCAACTGCCGAGAAGCATAAGCGATCACCCGGCCATGCTGCATCAATACGCATCCTAATCCCACTCGCGAAGCATCACAGTAGACCACGAATCCACCTGATCCCGAAGGCAAAGATAATACCGGCGCCGTAGTCAAACAAGTCCGTAGCTGCTGAAAACTGCACTCGCACTCCTCTGTCCAAACGAAAGGAACTCCCTTCCGGGTCAAACCGGTCAAAGGTGCAGCTATACGGGAGAAGTCCTGAACAAAACGCCTGTAGTAGCCTGCCAGGCCTAGAAAACTACGGATCTCAGTAACCGATGTAGGTCGGGGCCACTGCTGAACAGCCTCAATCTTCTTCGGGTCCACACAAATGCCGTCTCTCGTAACCACGTGACCCAAGAATCCGACGCTGTCCAGCCAGAATGCACACTTGGAGAACTTTGCGAACAGCTGGTGCTCCCTCAGAGTCTGTAACGTAATCCGCAAGTGCTGCTCGTGCTCTTCTCTGCTCCGGGAGTACACCAAGATATCGTCGATAAACACGATGATGAACAAGTCAAGATATGACCTGAATGTACGGTTCATCAAATCCATGAATGCTGCTGGGGCGTTGGTGAGACCGAACGACATCACCAAAAACTCGTAGTGGCCATAGCGCGTGCGGAAAGCTGTCCTCGGTATATCCTCCTGTCGAACCCGCAGCTGATGGTATCCTGATCGCAAGTCGATCCTCGAAAAATACCCCGCACCCTGAAGCTGGTCGAACAAATCATCAATGCGCGGCAACGGATACCTGTTCCGAACGGTAACTTTGTTCAGCTGGCGGTAGTCGATACATAAGCGCAAACTTCCATACTTCTTCTTGACAAACAAGACCGGAGCACCCCACGGAGAAACACTCGGTCGAATAAGCCCCTTATCTAACAAATCCTGCAACTGATCCTTCAGCTCTCGAAGCTCTGCCGGGGCCATCCGATAAGGCGGTATAGAAATAGGCCCCGAGCCGGGAATCAAATCAATGCAGAACTCAACATCGCGCTCAGGCGGTAGCCCAGGTAGCTCATCAGGGAAAACATCAGGGAACTCACAAACTACCGGGACCCGGTCCAACGGAACCTCTGCAGCTCGAGTATCACAAATAAACGCTAAGAATCCCTGACATCCCTTCCGCAAGAGCTGACCAGCGCGAAGAGACAAAATCAAGCTGGGAAGGGTGACGCTGCGGTCTCCCTGCATAACAAGGACTGGCTCTCCCGGAAAGCTAAATCTGACTGCCTTCTCACGGCAGTCCACCGAAGCATAACAAGTGGCTAGCCAATCCATGCCCAGAAGCACATCAAAGTCCAACATGTTAGTGTTTATGCCCTAGAAGGCCATTACTGTATCATACTAGCTTGTATATTACTTAATGGAAGCTTGGGATATTCACATGTATATAACAGTCTTGCTAAACATGGTAGTATGCTACTTGGTTTTTCTATCTTAATATGTGAGTATACGTATTGATAGAGCTCTTAGGATCTTGCTTGTCTACCAGCGTTGTGATGGCAGTCACACTAGTGGGGGCTGGGTAGTCTACAAGCACATCCTTATTCAGGTCCCTGGTCGTTGGATTATCGAGACAGAGCATCGATACTCCGGAGTAGACTAGTGTGTACGCTTCTCATCCCAGTTGGGGAGATGGTCTGTCCCACAGCCGTCAGTACGTCGTACTGGAGATAGTATACAGGTGCTCGTTAGGTTACGGGTACACCGGACAGGACTCACAGGGAACTGTTGGTTGGTTTGATACCAGTCGTCAGTGAACAGTTCCCAGGTGACATGAGTACAGCGTAGTCCGCAGACTTGACACTGCTACTTCGCCTCGAGTGTGTCCCACTGTTCTTAGATTGCTACCCTACCACGGCTCAAAGGAGTCGTGCAAACAGGTAGCAGTTGGGTGCAGTCCCGAGCACTTGGAGGCAGTGGCGGTTAGACAGGATTCGTCCCTCCCGGTATTGGGAGTAGATATCGTGCTGTGTCAGAGAGCCATTACGCAAAGTCCCTGGCCAGGGCAAGCGAGATTTGCTGGTAGGTTCCAGCAGTTTCTCAGGGTGTAATGGGCTTCACTCCGACACGACTTATACCGCTATTAGGGGACTGACGCTTGCCGCCCCCCTAGGCCCGATATGCGATAGTCTTGGACGAACGGACCGGACTGTATGGAGATTGTCACATCAGACTCAGTAGGAGTTCGGATGGGTTTACTCATCGGCCTTCTTATCGACAACTACCTGGGGACCGTTACGTACAGCTAGTGCCGCTTGCGGTCTGTGGTTAAACCCACTGCCAGCGTAGTAGTCGAGTCTCTAGAGTCCCACACAGAGAGTTTCCTACTCCAGGCGAAACGATATAGAGGTTGCATGGTTTTGCGACAAAGGGTTCGGACGCATACGTGCGTTTACGCGCGTACGACTTTCGGACAGATTTTACCAGTCGGCTTTGGTTTAAGCCAGTTACTGGTATCCGGTTATTGGATTTTTACAGTCTAAAGTTTTTCCGTATTTTTACGGATCGGAGGGGCGTTCTCGTAATTACTCGAGAAGCTTCTAGAAGATGTGACTAAGGAGGTTTGTTTTGGAAAGAGAGTGAGTCATAGTGGTGATTCATTCACTTCATTAATGCACATTTATTGCTTAATGACTCATGTTAATGAATCATCACAAGATATTTTGTGAAGCATGCTTATTCATTTCCTTTATTGATTATTTGATAAAAAGAATGCTTCATAATATTATGATACACTCTCTCTCTTCTCTCATGATCATATCACACATTCTCTCTCCTCAAGCTCTCATCTTCAAGATACTAACCTTAATCCTCATGTGTTGAGATCAAAGGTTTAGTTAGACTAAACAATCCATAACCCACACTCTATATCATCCTCTCATCTTTGATTAGCAATCAAAGTTGATTAGTTACCTCAAGTTAGAGGTTTAGCTTGGAGTTTCGCTCTCGGGTGGATCGTCTACTACCTAGAGAAGGCCGAGGAGAACAAAGGAGGACGTAAAGAAGAAGGACCGGTTTCATTAGGTATAATCCCTAATCTTTTATGAAAAGAAACTCATAGAATACGGTTTTTTAGAGTTTAGCTTCGATTCAAGAGGTTAGTCGATGTTCGTTGTTTAAACTTGATAAGTTTTTGTTAATTCCGCCTCCCCATAAGTACTGGGGTGTACTACATCGACTTACAGTGGTATCAGAGCCTCGCTAAACACTAAATAACTTAATCGCAAATTTGTACGAATTTCGAACGAAAAAACGAACCCGGAAAACCCTAATTCTGTTTAGTTTCTGTCGAACTTAAAATCAAGTCCTAAATTTTTTTAATGTGTTCAGAGAGCTAGAAAGAAGTCCAGGAGAACACCCAAGAAATTCGAGCCCATGAATCGGCAACTCGGCCGCGCAAGCGCGGCGGATCGGTGGGATTCGCCGCCCTTCCGCGGCGCTTTGGCCGAGTCATGGACTCGTCTTTCTTGTGTGGGTCCCCTGTGACATTTGGGGTTTTCTGGAATATTTAATTATTGCTCAGGTTACTGTTTAACAGAGCAGATTTTGGAGCAATATTGATGTTGTTTATTCGATCGAAAAATACGGTATTTGCGTATTGGATTATATCTGTGATTGTTTAATGTGTTCGTAAACCTTCCCCAACTGCTAGTATGTCGGTTGGCAGGGGGTTGCACATTTCTGAAATGGTTATATCTGTTTGTGCATATAAACTGTATTGGACTGTTGTGGTGTATAGCCGGGGTTAGCAAAGGGTTATTGTTTTAATTCATTTGTTGTAAATGTAATTTGTTGTAATATTATTTTCGCGGGGCACTTCCAGGTTGCGGTCGTAGCCACCGTTGTATTATTTCATTTTACTGTTTTTGCTCCTAGGACTGACCCAAGGTGGGGTACACAGACTGCCGGGTGGGTAGTTTGCCGTACCCGTAGGGGTCGAGGGTGGGGTAAACGGCTATTCATCACAACTGTGTAATCTGTCTTTTCTTGCAGGCTCAAAAGAAATACAGATTGCTTGCAAATCCAATATTGTTTATCTGTGTTCTGGAATGAATATCATTGCGTCAGACGAATGTAAAATATCTATATTTATTATAGCTATTTAAACGTCACTTATGTTTTACACCCGCGCTAGCCCAGCCCCCGCTCTGTCGTTAGTTAAGTAACCTAACGGGTGATGACGGGACCCCGTGGCGAATGCGGATGGCATAAGAGGACGTTATATTTTCGTTGTTTTCTGCAATGATAGGTTAATGATGGGACGCATTATCTATAATGCAAAGTAAAACAAACCAAAGTTTAAATCGTTGGAACAATTTAAAAGAAACCACTCGGTTATTTTTAAAACAGATATTTTTAAATGCGGAGATTTAACCACTCCTTTTAAAAGCTATCAGGATCCTTCGGTTATATCAAGTTCACTACGTTTATGGTTTCGCCAAAACCAGTCGTAGCCCTCCGTCGTTTCATTTGGGTATTCAGTAGTATTCAAGCTATGCATTTTGGCCAAAGTCAAGGCATAGTGTTTGGTAGCTGCTGGGTTTTCATTTGTTGCATAAGATAGATGAGTTAGTTTGGGACAGTCGTATTATCATTTGACCAAAGTCAGGGGTATATACGGATGGGTTCAAATTGACAAGATAATGACGGGTAGAACTTGACATGTGACTTATGACATTTTGACCAAAGCCAAGGTCATAAGAGCATGGGGCAAAAACTTATATCGGGAATTTCTAAAGAAACTGAAATTTGCAAAGAGATGCATACCATTTGGAGTTTGATGAATGTTGGTAGGATTCCTTCAACATTATCATACGATGATATTTGGATCCCGATCCTACTGTGAGTATATGCTACTTATCAGGATATTCGTCGCTTAACGATCAATGCTATAAACCTAGTAGGTGTCCAGAAAAGTGTCAGCGGGGTTATGCCCCCAGAGAAAAGAGGTTATTTAATTAAGGAACTTCGCGAAAGCGTTGGAAAACCTCCCTCGAAGTATCGACACCGGCCTGGCTGAACGGTTAAGCAAGTATTGTACGGTGAGAATAGTCTTGGCTAATTCTTCTTTTATGGTTTGAGGAAGAATTCGAGAAACAGTGGGAGCCATCCAGTTTAGATAAACTAAAAACCACTCTAAACTTGCAAGAGCATCATGCTAAAGAGTTTTCTTCTCTCTCTCCTAATTGCAGCGACCCTGAAAATGACTGGACTTAAGTTACTTTTAGAGAAAAATATACTGACGGGGCCAAACTATAAAGATTGGCTGCGGAATGTCAAGATGGCTTTGACCTATGACAAACTGGGGTACGTCCTCACCGCTACAGCACCTGCTGTCCTTGGTCCCAAATCCAGCAATGCGGATAAGGAAATCCGCAAAACCTGGGATTTAGATTGCGCGAGAGCCAAGTGCATCGTGCTTGCCTCGATGAACAATGAACATCAGAGGAGGCACGAGGATATGTCTCTAGATGGCATATTTCTCCATACAAAGGAACTTTATGGAGAGCAATCTCGTATAGCAAGATACGAGACCTCTAAGAAATTGTTTCGAGCGAGGTTGGCTGTCGGGTCATCGGTAGGTGAACATGTCCTACAGATGATCGGCTATATTGAAGAGCTCGCGGACCTTGGGACGACTTTGGATAATGAGCTCTATACAGACCTCGTTCTCCAGTCCCTTCCTCCCACCTACGCCCAGTTTATCCTCAACTTCAATCTTCAAGGAAAAGAAGTTGAACTTGCGGAACTCCTGAACATGTTAAGGAGTGCAGAGGGCACCTTGCAGAAGGCAAGGGAAACACCCGCTATGTTTGTTGGCGGTTCATCCTCTTCCGGGTCCAAGGCTAGGGCCAAAGGAAGGAAGAAGAAGGCCGCACCCAGACCTAGAGGAGGTGTTAGTAAGGTGGGAAAGAAGGGAAAGAAAAAGTTTACAGCACCGGTAGTTGGCCTGGATGAGTGCTTCCATTGTCACAGGAAAGGGCACTGGAAGAAGGATTGCAAGGCGTGGAACGCCAAGAACCAGGAACCGAAGCAAGCTGTGGCTTCGACTTCAGGTGTGTTTGTAATTGAGAATTGTCTGTCGATCAACTCTACTTCCTGGGTATTGGATACCGGGTCAGGATCTCATATTTGCAATTCATTGCAGGCACTGAGAAACCGTAGAGTGCTGAAGGAAGGTGATATGATCCTCAGGGTTGCTAACGGAGCTAGCGTGGGAGCTGCGTCCGTCGGGGATTATCACCTAGGATTGACGAGTGGACACATTTTGGTTTTACATAACTGTTATTTTGTACCCAGCTTAACGTGTAATATCATATCTGTTTCCTTGTTATCAAATAAAGGTTATGATTTCACGTTTGTAAGAGATGTTGTCAACATCCACCTTAATCATGGTTTGATTGGGTCTGGTACTCTAAATAACGGCATATATGTGTTAAACCAACTCCAAATTTTCAATGTCCAGAACACACTAAAAAGAAAGTCTCCAGATTTAAATAAAGCTTTCTTATGGCATTGTAGACTGGGTCACATCAATGAGAGAAGGTTGACTAAGTTGCATAGAGAAGGATATTTGGACACGTTCGAATATCAAACTTATGACACTTGTCAATCTTGTCTCAAAGGAAAGATGACAAAGACTCCATTCACTGGACAAGGAGTAAGAGCGAGCGAGCTCTTAGGACTCATACACAGTGATGTATGCGGTCCAATGTCTACACATGCGAGAGGTGGTTTTTCCTATTTCATTACTTTCACGGATGATTACTCAAGATACGGATTCATTTATCTGATGAAACATAAATCCGAGGCTTTTGAGAAATTCCAAGAGTATAAGAATGAAGTAGAAAACCAAACCGGCAAAAGTATTAAGACACTTAGATCTGATCGAGGTGGAGAATACTTGAGTGCCGAGTTCCTAGGTTACCTAAAAGAGAAAGGAATTCTCTCTCAGCTTACTCCTCCATACACTCCACAGCATAACGGTGTATCGGAGAGACGGAATCGAACCCTATTGGATATGGTACGATCCATGATGAGTAATGCTGAGTTACCGCGATCTTTCTGGGGTTATGCGCTTGAATCAGCGGCATATCTTCTGAACAGAGCTCCTACCAAGACTGTGCCTACCACTCCATATCAGATGTGGACTGGGAAGAAACCCCATCTTCAGCATATGAAGATTTGGGGATGTCCAGCTTTTGTTAAAAAGCAGCATGTGGACAAGCTCGAGGCACGATCAGTAAAATGTATGTTTGTGGGATATCCAAAGAACTCCAAGGGATATTATTTCTATTACGCAGAGGAACAAAAGGTTTTTGTTTCTCGTAATGCCCATTTTCTGGAAAATCAGTTTTTAGAAAAGGAAATAAGTGGGAGCGAAATAGAACTGGAAGAAATTCCAGAACCACAAACTACTGCTGAAAGTTTGGTAGAACCAGAGGTTCAAGAAGAACAGAACATTCCCGCACCCCTCCGCAGGAGTAGTAGGCCGTCTCATCCGCCTGAGAGATACTACGGTTTTCTCATAGACGGGGATAGAGAGGATTGCATCATAGATGATGATGAACCTACTGACTTCAGGCAGGCCATCCAGAGCGGCGACTCGGTACGATGGCTAGATGCAATGCGGACCGAGATGGAGTCCATGTACACCAACAAAGTATGGACTTTGGACTTTGCTCCAGATGGGGTAAAACCCATAGGATGCAAATGGATCTTCAAGAAAAAGATTGGTGTAGATGGACAGGTGGAAACCTATAAGGCTAGACTTGTTGCAAAGGGTTTTCGTCAAAGACCTGGTTTGGACTATGACGAAACCTTTTCTCCAGTGGCTATGCTCAAATCCATTCGGGTCCTTCTTGCTATTGCTGCCTTCCATGATTATGAAATCTGGCAGATGGACGTAAAGACGGCTTTTCTGAATGGAAATTTAGAAGAGAGCGTCTATATGGATCAGCCAGAGGGTTTCAATCAGAGTGGGAGCAGCGGGAAAGTATGCAAGCTGCTCAAGTCCATTTATGGACTAAAGCAGGCATCGCGGAGTTGGAACATCTGTTTTGATGAGACAGTCAAAGAATATGACTTTATCAAAAATCCAGATGAACCGTGCATATATAGTAAAGTTGTGGCCAGAAGTGTCGTATTCCTCGTCTTGTACGTGGATGACATTCTATTGATAGGAAATGACATTCCTA
This sequence comes from Agapanthus africanus, assembly GCA_030015575.1. Taxonomy (NCBI): domain Eukaryota; kingdom Viridiplantae; phylum Streptophyta; class Magnoliopsida; order Asparagales; family Amaryllidaceae; genus Agapanthus; species Agapanthus africanus. Next base: position 192,850,000 of record JASDDO010000006.1, on the reverse strand, counting down.
TGCTACAATCTGTCAAAGGATTCTTGTCACACAGGTTCTCCATGAAAGACCTGGGTGATGCCTCTTACATTCTGGGGATCCGGATCTATCGTGATAGATCCAAGAGGATGTTGGGACTTTCGCAGTCCAGGTATATCGACACTGTACTGAAAAGATTCAGTATGGAAGATTCTAAGCGCGGTAATCTACCGGCTTGTCACGGAATCACCCTCTCCAAAGAGATGTCTCCCAAGACTGATTTGGAAAGGGAACGCATGTCTATTATACCCTACGCTTCTGCGGTAGGCTCTATAATGTATGCGATGTTGTGTACCAGACCAGATGTAGCTTACGCACTAAGCGTGGTAAGCCGGTATCAGTCAGACCCAGGGGAGAAACACTGGATAGCAGTAAAGAACATTCTCAAGTACCTGAGGAGGACTAAGGAGATGTTCTTGGTTTACGGCGGAAAAGACCTCAGGTTAGAGGCCTTTGCTGATTCCGGCTTCCAGAGTGATAAGGACGATTCCAAGTCCATGTCGGGTTATGTCTTTACCCTCAATGGAGGGGCGGTGTGCTGGAAGAGCTCCAAGCAGGACACCGTTGCTGACTCGACGATGGAAGCGGAGTATATAGCTGCTTGCGATGCCGCAAAAGAAGCAGTCTGGATGAAGAAGTTCCTAACAGAACTTCAGGTGGTTCCTACCATAGTTGATCCAATACCTCTGTATTGCGACAACAACGGAGCTATAGCTTTAGCGAAGGAACCAAGGTCCCATCAGAAGTCCAGACACATCTTGAGGCGGTATCACCTGATCAGGGAGATCATTGATCGTCAGGAGATCGAGGTTCGGAGAGTTGCTTCAGAAGAGAACATTGCTGATCCATTCACGAAGGCCCTTCCTCAGATTCAGTTCGAGAGGCTGCTCGAGATCATTGGTCTGCGATATGCCAGTACATGGCCCTAGTGCAAGTGGGAGATTGTTAGTGTTTATGCCCTAGAAGGCCATTACTGTATCATACTAGCTTGTATATTACTTAATGGAAGCTTGGGATATTCATATGTATATAACAGTCTTGCTAAACATGGTAGTATGCTACTTGGTTTTTCTATCTTAATATGTGAGTATACGTATTGATAGAGCTCTTAGGATCTTGCTTGTCTACCAGCGTTGTGATGGCAGTCACACTAGTGGGGGCTGGGTAGTCTACAAGCACATCCTTATTCAGGTCCCTGGTCGTTGGATTATCGAGACAGAGCATCGATACTCCGGAGTAGACTAGTGTGTACGCTTCTCATCCTAGTTGGGGAGATGGTCTGTCCCACAGCCGTCAGTACGTCGTACTGGAGATAGTATACAGGTGCTCGTTAGGTTACGGGTACACCGGACAGGACTCACAGGGAACTGTTGGTTGGTTTGATACCAGTCGTCAGTGAACAGTTCCCAGGTGACATGAGTACAGCGTAGTCCGCAGACTTGACACTGCTACTTCGCCTCGAGTGTGTCCCACTGTTCTTAGATTGCTACCCTACCACGGCTCAAAGGAGTCGTGCAAACAGGTAGCAGTTGGGTGCAGTCCCGAGCACTTGGAGGCAGTGGCGGTTAGACAGGATTCGTCCCTCCCGGTATTGGGAGTAGATATCGTGCTGTGTCAGAGAGCCATTACGCAAAGTCCCTGGCCAGGGCAAGCGAGATTTGCTGGTAGGTTCCAGCAGTTTCTCAGGGTGTAATGGGCTTCACTCCGACACGACTTATACCGCTATTAGGGGACTGACGCTTGCCGCCCCCCTAGGCCCGATATGCGATAGTCTTGGACGAACGGACCGGACTGTATGGAGATTGTCACATCAGACTCAGTAGGAGTTCGGATGGGTTTACTCATCGGCCTTCTTATCGACAACTACCTGGGGACCGTTACGTACAGCTAGTGCCGCTTGCGGTCTGTGGTTAAACCCACTGCCAGCGTAGTAGTCGAGTCTCTAGAGTCCCACACAGAGAGTTTCCTACTCCAGGCGAAACGATATAGAGGTTGCATGGTTTTGCGACAAAGGGTTCGGACGCATACGTGCGTTTACGCGCGTACGACTTTCGGACAGATTTTACCAGTCGGCTTTGGTTTAAGCCAGTTACTGGTATCCGGTTATTGGATTTTTACAGTCTAAAGTTTTTCCGTATTTTTACGGATCGGAGGGGCGTTCTCGTAATTACTCGAGAAGCTTCTAGAAGATGTGACTAAGGAGGTTTGTTTTGGAAAGAGAGTGAGTCATAGTGGTGATTCATTCACTTCATTAATGCACATTTATTGCTTAATGACTCATGTTAATGAATCATCACAAGATATTTTGTGAAGCATGCTTATTCATTTCCTTTATTGATTATTTGATAAAAAGAATGCTTCATAATATTATGATACACTCTCTCTCTTCTCTCATGATCATATCACACATTCTCTCTCCTCAAGCTCTCATCTTCAAGATACTAACCTTAATCCTCATGTGTTGAGATCAAAGGTTTAGTTAGACTAAACAATCCATAACCCACACTCTATATCATCCTCTCATCTTTGATTAGCAATCAAAGTTGATTAGTTACCTCAAGTTAGAGGTTTAGCTTGGAGTTTCGCTCTCGGGTGGATCGTCTACTACCTAGAGAAGGCCGAGGAGAACAAAGGAGGACGTAAAGAAGAAGGACCGGTTTCATTAGGTATAATCCCTAATCTTTTATGAAAAGAAACTCATAGAATACGGTTTTTTAGAGTTTAGCTTCGATTCAAGCGGTTAGTCGATGTTCGTTGTTTAAACTTGATAAGTTTTTGTTAATTCCGCCTCCCCATAAGTACTGGGGTGTACTACATCGACTTACAGTGGTATCAGAGCCTCGCTAAACACTAAATAACTTAATCGCAAATTTGTACGAATTTCGAACGAAAAAACGAACCCGGAAAACCCTAATTCTGTTTAGTTTCTGTCGAACTTAAAATCAAGTCCTAAATTTTTTTTAATGTGTTCAGAGAGCTAGAAAGAAGTCCAGGAGAACACCCAAGAAATTCGAGCCCATGAATCGGCAACTCGGCCGCGCAAGCGCGGCGGATCGGTGGGATTCGCCGCCCTTCCGCGGCGCTTTGGCCGAGTCATGGACTCGTCTTTCTTGTGTGGGTCCCCTGTGACATTTGGGGTTTTCTGGAATATTTAATTATTGCTCAGGTTACTGTTTAACAGAGCAGATTTTGGAGCAATATTGATGTTGTTTATTCGATCGAAAAATACGGTATTTGCGTATTGGATTATATCTGTGATTGTTTAATGTGTTCGTAAACCTTCCCCAACTGCTAGTATGTCGGTTGGCAGGGGGTTGCACATTTCTGAAATGGTTATATCTGTTTGTGCATATAAACTGTATTGGACTGTTGTGGTGTATAGCCGGGGTTAGCAAAGGGTTATTGTTTTAATTCATTTGTTGTAAATGTAATTTGTTGTAATATTATTTTCGCGGGGCACTTCCAGGTTGCGGTCGTAGCCACCGTTGTATTATTTCATTTTACTGTTTTTGCTCCTAGGACTGACCCAAGGTGGGGTACACAGACTGCCGGGTGGGTAGTTTGCCGTACCCGTAGGGGTCGAGGGTGGGGTAAACGGCTATTCATCACAACTGTGTAATCTGTCTTTTCTTGCAGGCTCAAAAGAAATACAGATTGCTTGCAAATCCAATATTGTTTATCTGTGTTCTGGAATGAATATCATTGCGTCAGACGAATGTAAAATATCTATATTTATTATAGCTATTTAAACGTCACTTATGTTTTACACCCGTGCTAGCCCAGCCCCCGCTCTGTCGTTAGTTAAGTAACCTAACGGGTGATGACGGGACCCCGTGGCGAATGCGGATGGCATAAGAGGACGTTATATTTTCGTTGTTTTCTGCAATGATAGGTTAATGATGGGACGCATTATCTATAATGCAAAGTAAAACAAACCAAAGTTTAAATCGTTGGAACAATTTAAAAGAAACCACTCGGTTATTTTTAAAACAGATATTTTTAAATGCGGAGATTTAACCACTCCTTTTAAAAGCTATCAGGATCCTTCGGTTATATCAAGTTCACTACGTTTATGGTTTCGCCAAAACCAGTCGTAGCCCTCCGTCGTTTCATTTGGGTATTCAGTAGTATTCAAGCTATGCATTTTGGCCAAAGTCAAGGCATAGTGTTTGGTAGCTGCTGGGTTTTCATTTGTTGCATAAGATAGATGAGTTAGTTTGGGACAGTCGTATTATCATTTGACCAAAGTCAGGGGTATATACGGATGGGTTCAAATTGACAAGATAATGACGGGTAGAACTTGACATGTGACTTATGACATTTTGACCAAAGCCAAGGTCATAAGAGCATGGGGCAAAAACTTATATCGGGAATTTCTAAAGAAACTGAAATTTGCAAAGAGATGCATACCATTTGGAGTTTGATGAATGTTGGTAGGATTCCTTCAACATTATCATACGATGATATTTGGATCCCGATCCTACTGTGAGTATATGCTACTTATCAGGATATTCGTCGCTTAACGATCAATGCTATAAACCTAGTAGGTGTCCAGAAAAGTGTCAGCGGGGTTATGCCCCCAGAGAAAAGAGGTTATTTAATTAAGGAACTTCGCGAAAGCGTTGGAAAACCTCCCTCGAAGTATCGACACCGGCCTGGCTGAACGGTTAAGCAAGTATTGTACGGTGAGAATAGTCTTGGCTAATTCTTCTTTTATGGTTTGAGGAAGAATTCGAGAAACAGTGGGAGCCATCCAGTTTAGATAAACTAAAAACCACTCTAAACTTGCAAGAGCATCATGCTAAAGAGTTTTCTTCTCTCTCTCCTAATTGCAGCGACCCTGAAAATGACTGGACTTAAGTTACTTTTAGAGAAAAATATACTGACGGGGCCAAACTATAAAGATTGGCTGCGGAATGTCAAGATGGCTTTGACCTATGACAAACTGGGGTACGTCCTCACCGCTACAGCACCTGCTGTCCTTGGTCCCAAATCCAGCAATGCGGATAAGGAAATCCGCAAAACCTGGGATTTAGATTGCGCGAGAGCCAAGTGCATCGTGCTTGCCTCGATGAACAATGAACATCAGAGGAGGCACGAGGATATGTCTCTAGATGGCATATTTCTCCATACAAAGGAACTTTATGGAGAGCAATCTCGTATAGCAAGATACGAGACCTCTAAGAAATTGTTTCGAGCGAGGTTGGCTGTCGGGTCATCGGTAGGTGAACATGTCCTACAGATGATCGGCTATATTGAAGAGCTCGCGGACCTTGGGACGACTTTGGATAATGAGCTCTATACAGACCTCGTTCTCCAGTCCCTTCCTCCCACCTACGCCCAGTTTATCCTCAACTTCAATCTTCAAGGAAAAGAAGTTGAACTTGCGGAACTCCTGAACATGTTAAGGAGTGCAGAGGGCACCTTGCAGAAGGCAAGGGAAACACCCGCTATGTTTGTTGGCGGTTCATCCTCTTCCGGGTCCAAGGCTAGGGCCAAAGGAAGGAAGAAGAAGGCCGCACCCAGACCTAGAGGAGGTGTTAGTAAGGTGGGAAAGAAGGGAAAGAAAAAGTTTACAGCACCGGTAGTTGGCCTGGATGAGTGCTTCCATTGTCACAGGAAAGGGCACTGGAAGAAGGATTGCAAGGCGTGGAACGCCAAGAACCAGGAACCGAAGCAAGCTGTGGCTTCGACTTCAGGTGTGTTTGTAATTGAGAATTGTCTGTCGATCAACTCTACTTCCTGGGTATTGGATACCGGGTCAGGATCTCATATTTGCAATTCATTGCAGGCACTGAGAAACCGTAGAGTGCTGAAGGAAGGTGATATGATCCTCAGGGTTGCTAACGGAGCTAGCGTGGGAGCTGCGTCCGTCGGGGATTATCACCTAGGATTGACGAGTGGACACATTTTGGTTTTACATAACTGTTATTTTGTACCCAGCTTAACGTGTAATATCATATCTGTTTCCTTGTTATCAAATAAAGGTTATGATTTCACGTTTGTAAGAGATGTTGTCAACATCCACCTTAATCATGGTTTGATTGGGTCTGGTACTCTAAATAACGGCATATATGTGTTAAACCAACTCCAAATTTTCAATGTCCAGAACACACTAAAAAGAAAGTCTCCAGATTTAAATAAAGCTTTCTTATGGCATTGTAGACTGGGTCACATCAATGAGAGAAGGTTGACTAAGTTGCATAGAGAAGGATATTTGGACACGTTCGAATATCAAACTTATGACACTTGTCAATCTTGTCTCAAAGGAAAGATGACAAAGACTCCATTCACTGGACAAGGAGTAAGAGCGAGCGAGCTCTTAGGACTCATACACAGTGATGTATGCGGTCCAATGTCTACACATGCGAGAGGTGGTTTTTCCCATTTCATTACTTTCACGGATGATTACTCAAGATACGGATTCATTTATCTGATGAAACATAAATCCGAGGCTTTTGAGAAATTCCAAGAGTATAAGAATGAAGTAGAAAACCAAACCGGCAAAAGTATTAAGACACTTAGATCTGATCGAGGTGGAGAATACTTGAGTGCCGAGTTCCTAGGTTACCTAAAAGAGAAAGGAATTCTCTCTCAGCTTACTCCTCCATACACTCCACAGCATAACGGTGTATCGGAGAGACGGAATCGAACCCTATTGGATATGGTACGATCCATGATGAGTAATGCTGAGTTACCGCGATCTTTCTGGGGTTATGCGCTTGAATCAGCGGCATATCTTCTGAACAGAGCTCCTACCAAGACTGTGCCTACCACTCCATATCAGATGTGGACTGGGAAGAAACCCCATCTTCAGCATATGAAGATTTGGGGATGTCCAGCTTTTGTTAAAAAGCAGCATGTGGACAAGCTCGAGGCACGATCAGTAAAATGTATGTTTGTGGGATATCCAAAGAACTCCAAGGGATATTATTTCTATTACGCAGAGGAACAAAAGGTTTTTGTTTCTCGTAATGCCCATTTTCTGGAAAATCAGTTTTTAGAAAAGGAAATAAGTGGGAGCGAAATAGAACTGGAAGAAATTCCAGAACCACAAACTACTGCTGAAAGTTTGGTAGAACCAGAGGTTCAAGAAGAACAGAACATTCCCGCACCCCTCCGCAGGAGTAGTAGGCCGTCTCATCCGCCTGAGAGATACTACGGTTTTCTCATAGACGGGGATAGAGAGGATTGCATCATAGATGATGATGAACCTACTGACTTCAGGCAGGCCATCCAGAGCGGCGACTCGGTACGATGGCTAGATGCAATGCGGACCGAGATGGAGTCCATGTACACCAACAAAGTATGGACTTTGGACTTTGCTCCAGATGGGGTAAAACCCATAGGATGCAAATGGATCTTCAAGAAAAAGATTGGTGTAGATGGACAGGTGGAAACCTATAAGGCTAGACTTGTTGCAAAGGGTTTTCGTCAAAGACCTGGTTTGGACTATGACGAAACCTTTTCTCCAGTGGCTATGCTCAAATCCATTCGGGTCCTTCTTGCTATTGCTGCCTTCCATGATTATGAAATCTGGCAGATGGACGTAAAGACGGCTTTTCTGAATGGAAATTTAGAAGAGAGCGTCTATATGGATCAGCCAGAGGGTTTCAATCAGAGTGGGAGCAGCGGGAAAGTATGCAAGCTGCTCAAGTCCATTTATGGACTAAAGCAGGCATCGCGGAGTTGGAACATCTGTTTTGATGAGACAGTCAAAGAATATGACTTTATCAAAAATCCAGATGAACCGTGCATATATAGTAAAGTTGTGGCCAGAAGTGTCGTATTCCTCGTCTTGTACGTGGATGACATTCTATTGATAGGAAATGACATTCCTATGCTACAATCTGTCAAAGGATTCTTGTCACACAGGTTCTCCATGAAAGACCTGGGTGATGCCTCTTACATTCTGGGGATCCGGATCTATCGTGATAGATCCAAGAGGATGTTGGGACTTTCGCAGTCCAGGTATATCGACACTGTACTGAAAAGATTCAGTATGGAAGATTCTAAGCGCGGTAATCTACCGGCTTGTCACGGAATCACCCTCTCCAAAGAGATGTCTCCCAAGACTGATTTGGAAAGGGAACGCATGTCTATTATACCCTACGCTTCTGCGGTAGGCTCTATAATGTATGCGATGTTGTGTACCAGACCAGATGTAGCTTACGCACTAAGCGTGGTAAGCCGGTATCAGTCAGACCCAGGGGAGAAACACTGGATAGCAGTAAAGAACATTCTCAAGTACCTGAGGAGGACTAAGGAGATGTTCTTGGTTTACGGCGGAAAAGACCTCAGGTTAGAGGCCTTTGCTGATTCCGGCTTCCAGAGTGATAAGGACGATTCCAAGTCCATGTCGGGTTATGTCTTTACCCTCAATGGAGGGGCGGTGTGCTGGAAGAGCTCCAAGCAGGACACCGTTGCTGACTCGACGATGGAAGCGGAGTATATAGCTGCTTGCGATGCCGCAAAAGAAGCAGTCTGGATGAAGAAGTTCCTAACAGAACTTCAGGTGGTTCCTACCATAGTTGATCCAATACCTCTGTATTGCGACAACAACGGAGCTATAGCTTTAGCGAAGGAACCAAGGTCCCATCAGAAGTCCAGACACATCTTGAGGCGGTATCACCTGATCAGGGAGATCATTGATCGTCAGGAGATCGAGGTTCGGAGAGTTGCTTCAGAAGAGAACATTGCTGATCCATTCACGAAGGCCCTTCCTCAGATTCAGTTCGAGAGGCTGCTCGAGATCATTGGTCTGCGATATGCCAGTACATGGCCCTAGTGCAAGTGGGAGATTGTTAGTGTTTATGCCCTAGAAGGCCATTACTGTATCATACTAGCTTGTATATTACTTAATGGAAGCTTGGGATATTCACATGTATATAACAGTCTTGCTAAACATGGTAGTATGCTACTTGGTTTTTCTATCTTAATATGTGAGTATACGTATTGATAGAGCTCTTAGGATCTTGCTTGTCTACCAGCGTTGTGATGGCAGTCACACTAGTGGGGGCTGGGTAGTCTACAAGCACATCCTTATTCAGGTCCCTGGTCGTTGGATTATCGAGACAGAGCATCGATACTCCGGAGTAGACTAGTGTGTACGCTTCTCATCCTAGTTGGGGAGATGGTCTGTCCCACAGCCGTCAGTACGTCGTACTGGAGATAGTATACAGGTGCTCGTTAGGTTACGGGTACACCGGACAGGACTCACAGGGAACTGTTGGTTGGTTTGATACCAGTCGTCAGTGAACAGTTCCCAGGTGACATGAGTACAGCGTAGTCCGCAGACTTGACACTGCTACTTCGCCTCGAGTGTGTCCCACTGTTCTTAGATTGCTACCCTACCACGGCTCAAAGGAGTCGTGCAAACAGGTAGCAGTTGGGTGCAGTCCCGAGCACTTGGAGGCAGTGGCGGTTAGACAGGATTCGTCCCTCCCGGTATTGGGAGTAGATATCGTGCTGTGTCAGAGAGCCATTACGCAAAGTCCCTGGCCAGGGCAAGCGAGATTTGCTGGTAGGTTCCAGCAGTTTCTCAGGGTGTAATGGGCTTCACTCCGACACGACTTATACCGCTATTAGGGGACTGACGCTTGCCGCCCCCCTAGGCCCGATATGCGATAGTCTTGGACGAACGGACCGGACTGTATGGAGATTGTCACATCAGACTCAGTAGGAGTTCGGATGGGTTTACTCATCGGCCTTCTTATCGACAACTACCTGGGGACCGTTACGTACAGCTAGTGCCGCTTGCGGTCTGTGGTTAAACCCACTGCCAGCGTAGTAGTCGAGTCTCTAGAGTCCCACACAGAGAGTTTCCTACTCCAGGCGAAACGATATAGAGGTTGCATGGTTTTGCGACAAAGGGTTCGGACGCATACGTGCGTTTACGCGCGTACGACTTTCGGACAGATTTTACCAGTCGGCTTTGGTTTAAGCCAGTTACTGGTATCCGGTTATTGGATTTTTACAGTCTAAAGTTTTTCCGTATTTTTACGGATCGGAGGGGCGTTCTCGTAATTACTCGAGAAGCTTCTAGAAGATGTGACTAAGGAGGTTTGTTTTGGAAAGAGAGTGAGTCATAGTGGTGATTCATTCACTTCATTAATGCACATTTATTGCTTAATGACTCATGTTAATGAATCATCACAAGATATTTTGTGAAGCATGCTTATTCATTTCCTTTATTGATTATTTGATAAAAAGAATGCTTCATAATATTATGATACACTCTCTCTCTTCTCTCATGATCATATCACACATTCTCTCTCCTCAAGCTCTCATCTTCAAGATACTAACCTTAATCCTCATGTGTTGAGATCAAAGGTTTAGTTAGACTAAACAATCCATAACCCACACTCTATATCATCCTCTCATCTTTGATTAGCAATCAAAGTTGATTAGTTACCTCAAGTTAGAGGTTTAGCTTGGAGTTTCGCTCTCGGGTGGATCGTCTACTACCTAGAGAAGGCCGAGGAGAACAAAGGAGGACGTAAAGAAGAAGGACCGGTTTCATTAGGTATAATCCCTAATCTTTTATGAAAAGAAACTCATAGAATACGGTTTTTTAGAGTTTAGCTTCGATTCAAGCGGTTAGTCGATGTTCGTTGTTTAAACTTGATAAGTTTTTGTTAATTCCGCCTCCCCATAAGTACTGGGGTGTACTACATCGACTTACACAACATATCGAGGAGTATCAAATCAACTGATGAATCCCTCTCCCCGATACGAACGGAACACAAACGAAATACAAAACGAGCAACAAACGACTCGCCTACCGGAGTAACAACAACAAGCGGATGATCTAACGACGACGACTCACGGCCCAACATCGGTGCAAAGTGTGTAGAGACGTACGAATGTGTGGAACCTGGGTCAAATAATACCCGGGCGTCGAAAGAACAAACTGGCAAGGTACCTGTCACAACGGCATTGGATGCCTGCGCATCCTGCGGTGTCAAAGCAAAAACTCGGGCCTGTTCTCCACCGATCGCGGGCTGACCTCGACCTCGGCCTCTGCCTCCTCGTCCTCTCTGAACAGGACCGCCGCGTCCACGGCCTCTGGGTGCACCTAACTGGCATGGAGCATCGCCTGTGGTAGGAAGTAGGACTCTCTGAGGAGGGGGGGTGATGGTGGTAGGGTCACGTGCGGAACTGTCGCTGCTCCCTGTCGTCTAGCCGGACAGTCTCTGACAAGATGGTGCAAACTCCCGCACCCAAAACACCCTAGCGACGGCTGCTGCCCCTGGGGATAAGAACCATATAACTGTCCCCGCCCAAATCCTCTGCCAGGCCTATCTCTCGGAAAGAATCTGGCGCGCTGCCTCTGAGACGGTACATCGGTGCGAATCCTCTTCGGCCCAGAAATGGTCGAAGTCTGTGATATGCGTGCCTCCATCCGCAATGCCGTATCCATAGCAGCTGAATAAGTATCGTAGTGCTGGGCGCCAATGGCAAGATATAGCTGGGCATCAAGTCCCTGTACGAACCTCTTCACCATCTTCTCCTCGGTATCCACCAAATACTGAGCAGATCGGGATAACTGTGTAAACTGGATGTCATACTCAGACACCGTCATCCCAGGTGTCTTGACTAAGGCCTCGAAGCTACGAGCTCTAGCGTCACGAACGCTCTCTGGAAGGAAACAGGCTAGAAAGACCGCTGTAAACTCGACCCAAGTCATAGGCGGCAGACCAGCAGCTCGACCTCTCAAGACTGACTCCCACCATGTCTGCGCGAGACCCTCTAGTCGAAAACTCGCAAGCTCTACCCATCGATCATCCTAACATCTCAGCGAACGGCAGATCCTGGCTAAACTGTCAAGGAACATCTGTGGGTCCTCCGCTGCCTCGGTGCCGGTGAATACTGGAGGTCTCAGCCTCATGAAATCCTGTAGCGAAACCGGAATGGCCACGGTGGTAGTAGTAGGAGCAGGTATCATGGTCGTCTGTGATGTAGTAGGTACGTCATCCGGCCTCGGTGTACGACTGGCTGCAACTAGGGATCCTACCATCTGACGTAGCTCCTGCATGCCTCCCATCATCTGTCGCAACTCCTCCATACCAGTCTCGAGCCTATCCATACGGCCTGGGGAAGGTGGATCGGTATGTCCCTACGGCGTAGGCATACCACCCTGCTCAGTCCTAGTCTCGGATGAGCCAGCTCGAATCTCGTCTCTGGCGGCAGCCCTCTGTGCCCTCGTAGCCTTCGGCGGCATAGTGGCTGTTACAGGAAAACGGATAGTAAGAACAGTGCAATAGGATCATAGGATACACGGAATTGAAGAAGGAATTTTTAAGCAAGTACATCCTAAAGTCACTTTGGCGGAGTACCGTATCGCAAGTATGCCGCGGACATACGCACGCTACGTTACCCTGCTTAAGTCACTTACTCCATCTACCAAGGGTCATCCTACACTCAAAAAGGTAAAACCTATCGCTCTGATACCGACTTTGTCACGACCCGCAGGGTACGGAACGTGACTGGCACTTAAGTTTACGAAACGTCTAAAGACGTCCGTAAAATAAGTAAGCCAAAGCCCAGAAAACAAAACCAATTAAGCAAAAGAGTGAAGAAAACCCAATCAATTGAAACCGAGTTTATCAAATAAGTCATGTAAAACCTTTTTTAAAAACAATACCAATTTTTCCGAAAATTTCGGCAGAGTCTCCTTTGTAAATACTGGCCCCCAAAATGGGTACAACAAAAATATATATGAATCCAACAAAATAGGGCATCCCCAAGCGGGAGCTAGCTCTTCGCCACAAGGCGGTCACAAATCCCACGCAATATAAAATGACAACAAGCAAAATAATCATAATGAAGCATAAGAAAAAACAGCATGTCGACTCAAGTGAGCTCGACCCCAAAATACAGCATAAAAGTCTACAAATCTCACAGTCTCATCTCTAGGTCAATATACAATAATGCTGGTAGATACAGTAGATGGAGTACACTAGATACAAAGAATATACAAGGTGGTACAAAATAATGATATAACCCACCTAGGAGCAAAACCTCGAGTCCAGGCAAAGGAGGCAGAAGAACAAGTGTGCCCGCCGCTACTGTACTGACGGAGCGGACCTGAAAAAGGCTATGGCACAACGGGGGTGAGTTGCCAACTCGTGAGTAATAAATAACATCTACAAAGGCTATCGTATGCATGCACACAAGCATCCTAGCATCTAAAATACAGGTATGACTGGATGCACTAGCAGGTGTGTATACAACATCAGTGTACTAATATGTATGCAACATGAATATCTGAGGTCTCAATAGGTATATATAAGAAACATTTTATCTCTTTTTGTTTTTGAAACTCTTTTAGAATGCCAGCATAATACTCAAAGAATCGACGAGAACCGGTGTCCAGCAACGACACCCAAAAGCTGTCTCAAATCTCATAAATCCATGTCATAGTGTCTCTGGCCTCAGCCATCCGGCTGACCCATCTCAATATCAATATCTCATCCTCTCGCGGCCCCGGTCGGTATCCTCTGGATATCCGCCGTGCCAAATGAAGTCACCGGTAGGTAATCCGCCCCCTGCCAGGCTCATCGTCAGCACCACGAGCTTCTTGCCCCGGGGTACCCTACCGGGCCCACCATGTACCCGAGACGGTTCATCCAACTCCTCGAAACGGGTCTCAAAAACCACAGCAAACTCATGGTGGACGACACTTACATCACTAGAAAACCGCAATTTACATGTTTTAAAAATATAATAAGCTTAGAAATTTTGCGGCTTTCCCTCGAAATCCAGAAATATCATAAAATCTCAAGAAATCCTCATAAGTGCATATATCAATAATAATGAATGCATATGGTATCAATAATCAAGTTGCGATGTGTGATTAATAGATTAGGCATGAACAATTAATATGATGAAGTACATGTACATGAATAGCAATCCTACGGTTTCATTTTAAGGAATTAAAGGCAATAGCACAAGTTTAAGTATCAATTAGTAAAAGGTTTCAATTTAAAGGTTATCTAGTATGGTGGCATGGCAATTACCAGGGTGTGTGTGTAAGCATGAATAGTGCTCGTGCTGCATAAAAAAACCCTGGCAATGGTGCAGGTGTCCTATAAAACGGTTTCACATATGTATGTCAATATAATGCATGGATGCAGCAAATAATCATATAAGTATTTCACCCCTAATTACTAACATCACTAAGAATCTTATAAGTTACTAAAACTATCGGGCGACTTGTGCCATCCAACGATAGTCCCCCGTAGATGTTACATCTACTCACCGGAATCCCTGGCTAGCTGTGTCCAATCACCGCTTTCCCCTTTCGTGCCGCGTCTGACGTCTCCGCGACCGAACCTGCAATTTACATCAATACCAAACATAAGGTTACCTATCAAGACTGACGCAAAACCCAAACGAAAATACTAATGTTCACTAGCTAGGTACAACGTGCACAGGGTGCGCGGAACACATGCGAAAATCGCAAAAACTGCCAAAAAAACGCCGATTTGGTCGCCCGGCAAAACTAAAACCCGACTACTCAAAACTCCGCACTCACGCATCCTAAACGTCATAGGAGATGCTAAAAACATCCCCAAGGTATCACAAATAATTCACCAATTAATTTTAATAAAAACCTAATAAGCACAAAACTTGCAATTTTGGTGCAAATATCGAAAATTAGCGATACGGTTATCACAATCCAACACAATATCCAACCACACAACTAGTTAGCCACAATCACATAATTTCAACTCATTTACCATGCTTCAAAACCCATTTCCATACACAAACCCCTTTCTTGATTTTCATAAAACAACAATTACAAACCAATTTCACACATTAAAATTAACTAAATTAGCATAATTTGAAGACCACATAAACAAGGTAACTTCTTTGATTTGATTGTGTAGGAACTAGCAAGCAAAATAAATTTAATTAACCAAATAATGGTATGCTAAAAACCCTAGTTTAAAACAAACTACTCTTTTAGAAACTAGATTAGAAATTAGATAAACTTTTAACACTAAAACCATATAATTAAAGGAATTTAGCCACAAGTGTTGAATGGGTAAGAATTATACCTCAATTTCTATGGATCGAGCATGGTGATTTGCCTCTAAAAATGCCTCCTTTCCACATGTTTTCAACTATAATAGGCTTGAGAAGAGATAGCACAAGGATTTATTTTGGTTTTGTGAAGAAATTTGTGGATTTTTTATGGTTTTTAATGGATTTTGATGGAAATTTTGAAGCAAAAGAGAAGGGAAATTTGGGGGAAAAGAATGGGCTGTGAGCAGGTGGGGTTTCGGCCTAGGGGGAAAGGGGGAGGAGTGGGGGAGAGTTATGTGGAATTTTCCAAGGTCAA
The DNA here is from genome assembly GCA_030015575.1 of Agapanthus africanus. NCBI lineage: Eukaryota > Viridiplantae > Streptophyta > Magnoliopsida > Asparagales > Amaryllidaceae > Agapanthus > Agapanthus africanus. Next base: position 192,834,633 of record JASDDO010000006.1, on the reverse strand, counting down.
AGCTCTCACATCTCACTAAAAACCCACATGCAAATTACTATATTTAAATCCTACTCCAAACAATTCATTAACATGGTTTAAAAGTCAAAAAGAGAGGGATGGGGGCTGCTGCAGCAGTGGTGGGGCCGGCCTTGGGGAGTGGGGGTGAGTGGGAGTGAATACAAAGAGGTTTAATGCAAAAAGACCCCCCCAAGTCCAAAATTGCAAGTTTTAGCTTAAAATTCAATAAATTTCGTTTTCTATAATAAAAATTAGTTAAAAATCAAAATAAAATACTAAAAATTTATGTTACAACTAGATTTTAATTAACATGATTTTAAAGCTTAATTTTAGCCCATTTAAATTTGTATTTATCGCTAATTTAATGTATTTTCTTACCGGCTTAAAATAATATTAAAAAATTGAAAAATAGGGAAAAATTTTTAAATGACCAAAATTTCATAAGTAACTCATTAGCTACTAAAAACAAGCAATTATCTATCCATTTTAGGTATAATTAGTCCTAAACTGCAAAATAACGAGAAAGACGGTTTTCGGAAAAATACCGAATTTTCACCGATTTTCAGGAAAACACCAAAACGACTTTTCAAGGCGCTACAGAACCCAGATCCCATCAGAAGTCCAGACATATTCTGAGGCGGTATCACCAGATCAGGGAGATAGTTGATCGTCGGGAGATCGAGGTCAGGAGAGTTGATTTGAAGGACAACACTGCGGATCCACTCACGAATGCCATTCCCCAGATACAGTTTGAGAGATTATTCGGGATGCTAGGTATGAGATACTACAGCAGCTGGCCTTAGTGCAAGTGGGAGATTGTTAGTTATGTATATGCCCTAAAGGCCATTGTTGTACATATGATGTATATTATGATGGATGCTTGGATATATACAGAGAGGACTTTCTTGCTCGTCATGATAGTATGCTATTTGGTTTCACTTTATCTTAACATGTTGACTTGTATTGGTTTACTGTCTTACTCTCACATGTTGATAAAGCCCTTAGGATCTGTACTCGACTACTGGGACTATGATGAGATCATACTAGTGGGGCCATAGTAGTCGATGAGTACATCCTATAACTGTTCCTAGTCGAGGGTATATCGAGACGGGGCATCGATACACCAGAGTAGACTAGCGTATACGCATCTTGACCCATATGATGGGCGATGGATGATCCCATATCCATCGGTGTTTGACATCAAGGATGGTGTACGGATGCTCAGTGGAGACTGGGTACACTGGACAGACTCGCCGAGAACTCCCAGTTGGTGATATACCACACGTTAGATGGCAGTTCTCCGGTGACACTGGTACAGGGTAGTCTGTAGACCCGAGATCGTCATAGAGTCTTGTGTGATTCCCACTGTGCTTTGATTTCCACCTTACCACGTCCAAGATGGCGTGCAAAACGGTGGCTTTTAGGTACAGTTCCGAATCACATGGAGGCAATGAGCGATAGGAGGGGATTCGTCTCTCCCGGTATAGGGAGTTGATGTTGTGCTGTGTTCGATTGGCTATATCTGGAAGTCCCTGGCCAGGGCTGATATAGAGATATACTGGTAAGTGTTACCAGTAGTTTCTCGACCTGTTATGAGCCTCACATCGACACGCCTTATCGGTTACTGGGGTCTGACGTATACCACCCCTAGACTTGATATGCGGCATATCAGACGAACAGACCGGACTGTACGGGAGTGTTACCGATTGGATTCACAGGAGAACGGACATGCTAGCTTGTTGATCTTCTGTTCGCTCAATACCTGGGTGGCTGTTACGTTTAGCGGACCGCTTGTAGCTTGGGGGTGTTTGATATGATCATCACCTGCTACCGGCGTATTGACGATTCTTTAGATTCCTGCACAGAGGTTTCTTGGCTCAGGCAAAACGGAGTAGAGGCACATATGTGATATGTGCAGGACCGAGGATAATGCGATATGAGATACCGTATTATATTCTCGCAATATTTAGATATGAACCGGGTCATCGGATCAAGTGTTGATTCGATGAATCGGTACATGATATATTAGTCGGTTATATTCGATATAGCCGGATCGTTGGATCAAGTGTTGATTCGATAATTTAATGTATAATGATATATATGATATATTGTATTACATTATCTAATATTGGCTCACTTTATTATTTCATTTTCTCACCGGATTAATACATTGATATATATGCGATATATGTTAATTGTATTATTTTCTTTTGTTGCAAATATATAATATATATGTGATATATATTATTGTGACATGTAATGATTTATTATGAAACATATTTAAGGATGATAAAAAGGGATTAGGGTTTGATTAGGGTTAGCTCATTCTTGTTCATTCTAGAAGGACTCTATTTTGTCTTGGTTAAGATATTATGGTTGATACTTATCCTTAACCTAACCAAACCCTAACTCTAGTTTATTCTCTACAAACTTTTAGCCTCTCATCCTTGACCATGGTTCCATAATCAATCATATACATTTAACTACTATTCATCACAAAAGGATTATTCTCTTCATTCTTCATCTTCTTCTCTCTTTGGTTTTTGAGAGAGAGAGCTCTCTAGTTAATTCTTTTGTGATGATTTATTGTGAGAAAGTGAATTAAAAAGATAGCATAAATACTACTCCATCATCCTCATCTAATCTAGCCCATTAGATTAAGGTGTTCATCTCTTTAGAGTGAGAAAACTTGGGTTATAGCAACTTCGACGTAGATCATCGGAGAATCGGAACACTTCAAGCTAGCATGGATCGTTTGAGTCGTGGAGCCTCTCTTGAGTCCGGGAGATCGTGGATCGAGACGAAGGGACTTCTTCTTGGAGCTTGTGAAGCGAAGGAATGGACTACAAAGGTTGTAATCCCTCACACTTAGCTTTAAAGATATTATCTTGCATGCTAAACCCTAATATTCTAGCAAAGATCCCGTCTTTGGGTTGTTCGGCACATGTAAATTTTTATTCGGGCATGTTTGATGCTTTATGAACCTTCACAAGTGTGCCTAGGAACCCTACAGGTAAATCGTCACTTTTGCACCTATTAAATCAACGGTGAAAAAATGGTGGAATCATATGAAATTCGGTGTGTCCGCGTTTTACATGGTAAAGATGAATATGATGCATGCTGATCGTCGAAAATAATCATGGAGGATGTATTTTTGCGACGTCATAGGAGGAAATTCCCACCTATGAATAATGGAGAAAAGAGGCCATAGATGTGAATTTCCTTCTATGGCGTCGAAAAAATACAACCTCTATCGTGTTTTCCAACGATCGGACTTCATCATCTTCATCGTTATCATCTAAGATGTGGGTACACCAAATTTCATGTGATTCTACAACTTTTTCACCGTTGATTTAGCAATGTAAAAAGTTTTATTGTCGGTAAACCGTTAATTTTGAACTCACTAATTCAACGGCTAAAAAGTTGTAGAATCAAATGAAATTTGGTATACGCATATCTTAGATGATAACGATGAAGATGATGGATGCCGATCATCGGAAAAAACGATGAAGCTTGTATTTTTGCGACGCCATAGGAGGAAATTCCCTCCTATGGCATCTTTCCTCCATCACACGCGCGCGCGCGCGTGATCTATTGCAAACCAGCTTGCGTTTTTTTAAAAACGAGAACTTTAAATCTATGGCATATTTTAACGATCCGAACCGTTCAAGTTGATCACCTTACACTCAAATGTATTCTCAAATGTATGTGTATGAAAAATCAAAGGATTTGAAGAACTCTAACCTATACATTAGATAAATTTATGTTGTATTATCGAAAGACGTTCATTTTTGCACCCATTGATGCATATGTTAGATGTATTTAAAACCTTTGATTTTTCATACACATACATTTGAGGGTAAGATGATCAACTTAAATGGCTCGGATCGTTAAAATATACCGTAGACCGAGAGTTCCCATTCTTAAAAAACATAGACCGGTTTGCAATGGAGCATTCTTAAAAAACGTCTCTCGGTAGTCTGAAAAATGATATAATCGATCACGCGCGCTAGAAGTGTAGAAATCTTATGAAAATTGATACGTAGGATATGCGTGACATGCAGACCACAGTGAACGGTCTGGATCAATGAAATACACGGAGGTAGGGTGTTATAGAGTGCGTCTTATTTGTCTCACATAAGAAAGCGTCTCGGGTGTTATAGAGTGCGTCTTATTTGTCTCATATAAGAAAGTGTCTCACTGGATCATTACCCTCCACACCACCCCCCACCCCCACATATATACACACACACACTTTCTAATTTATTTCAAATTTTCCAAATAGTACTCTTGTTCCGGTGCATTTCACATTGTGGGTAGATCCACGGGGAAGGGGCAATATCAATAAATTAATCAGTAAGAGACCTATATTGAGTGCAACATCGGTCAAGGTTCATAAGTATAAAGGTGAGATGTTATTATTATTGATATGTACATATATATTGGTTAAGTATTATATGAAGTTATCTAAAAGTTCTTCAAATCATTTGTAGGAAATTCACTTTCCACAGCAAGAAATTCAATTTTAGAAACCGAGTCATCAAGGAAAGAGGCTACGTATCTAACAAATTGGTAAATCGATAACTTTAGTTGAATTATTTGTAATAGTATATTCGTATTGATGGAGGTCTTTTTCAGATCTCCTTCAGATGTTGTCTTCCGTCGATCTCCCGGCGGATTCTGGAAGGGATCCTCTGTTGTGTGTGGGTCTCAATGGGTTTTGAGGAAATTTGGTGATTGGAGGAGTTGGACGCCAAGTACCTGCAAAGAAGTCCCGGGATGGTTTGACGCCACCGAGGACCCTCCGACGATCAAGTTTGTACTAGATCCGAGCAGCGTAATGGTTAAGTGGAGTCAAAGATCGCTTACTTGACCCTTCTGTGATGGGGGTTTATATAGTGGTGGAGGCACGCAGCAGCAGACGCGAGAATCTCGCCGGCAGTTACGCTCCCGACATCACGCCCGCGTAGAGAGCGGATCGCCCATTAATGGGGATCGTGGAGGTGTGGAACGTGGGATGTTGCGGGCGGAGAATCCGCGCATGGCGAGATTCGCGGAGCGGCGGTTACGCCTGTGAGCCGTGGAGCTGGGCGGAGGACCGAGGAAGACGGCCTCGGTCGGGGGGCTCGTGGACGAGCGAGAAGGCCGAGGATACTTGGTCTTATGGCAGCTCACGGCGAGTTGAGGGGCCGAGGAGGCCAATCTACAGGGAGCCCCGAGAAGGGCTGTCTTGTGCCGGCAGGTCGGGTACATGGGTGGTCTAGTCGGCCTCTGTGGGCCCTTACTTCTGAGTTGTGGGACGTGCTATTCGTCACTTGACCTGATCTTAGGGGTCTCCAATATTGAGCATCATCACGTATCAAACAATTTTAAATTCTTCTTTAATATATATAGGTTTTCAATGAATAACGATGAAGTTAATATTTGTGTCAATGCTACGAGTGAGAATAAAAGTACAACAATCAAAGCAGAAAAGACAGCAATATAAAATATGTATTTAAGAGTTTCTAAACCTATATTTCATGCATGGTTTTCATTGATAAATTATGTGTTATGTATAAGTAAATTAAACATGTTTTATGTCAAGGGTGATACAATGTCAAATCGAAGCATTTTCAGCTAAAATAAATAAACGTTAAGATCCACGGTATCTGTCTTGTAGAAATTGCACTAGAAAGATTTCTGATTTTGAAGGAAAAAATACATGCAAAAATAAAGCTGGTATGGCTCAAGATTAGCTCCCACATATAGTTAATCTATATCTACAACAGTTTTAATTATTTTTTAATAATATTTTTTACAAATTTAATTAAATTATTTTCTAACGAGTTTAAACAGGTATATGTTGAGATTAAATGTTCGAGATGAAAATGGTATTCTATAGCTCTCTCTTTTCGACAAAGTGGTAGAAAAACTTTTTGGTTGTGAAGTTTACGAGCTTCATAAGTTTAACATAGTTTTCAATAAATATTTGTTTGCTACATTTTCAAAAGTTACATTTATAATTATAAATTTACTTATTTATTATTTGTTATTTGTGTCAATGTCATAATTGAAACTAATGAATTTGTCAAATGCATTGAAAAATATCTTCACAAGTTATATTCTTAAAGTGAAAGTATCGGAAGCAAATTTGACCGACAAGAAAAAATACCAATACACATGTACTGCAATAAAGCAATTCCCGTATGATATTGAGAACTGAGAACGTGAACAAAAATCATCTCATACATACCTCAACAATGAGGCGAAAGCAAAAGGTCAGTGGAGCTGGAATACAATTAATGTTAAATTTATATTAGTCTATTTTATCATCGATAACTAGAAAACGGCTGGATAAATGAAATTGGAGAATTAAGTATTTTTTATTTTTATTTTATGCAAGTCGTGTTATTATTATGAATTATTTATGTTCATTAATTAAATTATATTTTATATGATTACTAAAAGATAAAAGTGAAAATGCAGGGAGCCAAATATCTTAAAATTGATTTCATATGATTAATTTTTACCGCTTGAAGTGACAGACTGTAAATCGATGTCGCACACCCCACGCACTTGTGGGGAGGAGGAATTTACAAAAAACGATTTTTCATACTATGCAACACCGATTTTAACTTCAGATCTTTACGGAAATCTTAACTAGCTAAATCTATTTGAAGATTTAACTACTCGGTAAGAGTTTTATACCTCCTAGAACATTGTTCTTTGGGTCTTCTTCTTCTCCTCTCCTTGAGCTCCTCGAAAATCCGGATCGCGCTTGATCGTCGGCCTCCTCGTGTCGAAGATGATCCACCCGAGAGTTTATACCTGAAACTCCAACCTCTAAACCGAGGTAACCAAGGTACCTAGTTCGCTAAGTTAGGAAGCCTAGAAAATGTAGAGTATCTAATGGAGTATTTTATCTCATGAGACCCTAAGATTCACAACTCATGTGAAGGCTAGGGTCTTGACGAAGAAGGAGAGAAAAGTATGGAGAGAGAAAGAGAATGAACAAATGAGCAAAGGTTATGGCAAGTGAAGAATGACTCACACACTTCAATCATTCAAGAATGCAATATTTTCCAATAGAATATATCAACCATGCTTGAATAGTGAGTACAAACTCATAAATAAATACAAAGAGCCATGCTTCACCCCATGCCATGGATGTCTCCAATTTCCACCCCATTAATCTATTTCTCAAAGTAGATAAACTAAATAATGAGATGTCCCCTTCTAGAAGCATCTCTTATGAAATTATAAGAATGCCTTCACCATATATACATACCCGTATTCGTATTTCGAAAAATACAAATACAATGAGATAATAATAATCCAATAATATAATACTAGGATCCGGTTTAAACCAAAGCCCACTAGTATTATCCATCCGAATAACATCCGTGTATCCATTACACATATGTGATCGGAACCCTGTCGTAAAAGCATACGGCCTCTACATCGTTTTGCCCGAAGCAGGGAAACCCTCCGTGTGGGACTCTAAAGACTCGACAGTATGCTGGTAGTGGGTTTAGCTACAAATCCATCAGCGGTACTAGCTGTGTTAGTTATATGTATGCCCTAGAGGCCATTACTGTACATTGGATGTATATTGTAGTGGATGCTGGGACATATATAGGGAGGACTTTCTTGCTCGACATGATAGTATGCTATCTGGTTGCTCTTTACCTTAACGTGTACACAGGTTGTCTCTCTATTACATGTTGGTAAAGCCCTTAGGATGTGTACTTGACTACCTGGACTATGATGCAGATCATACTAGTGGGGACATGGTAGTCCATAAGTACATCCTTGAAAGTCCCTAGTCGTGGGTGTATCGAGATGGGGCATCGATATACCAGAGTAGACTAGCGTGTACCTTCTCGACCCATACAGATGGGCAATGGATGATCCCATATCCATCGGTGTTTGACATCAGAGATGATATACGGGTGCTCAGTAGAGACTGGGTACACTGGACGGACTCGCCGAGAACTCCCAGATGGTATTATACCTTACGTCAGATGGCAGTTCTCCGGTGACACTGGTACAGAGTAGTCTGTTGACCCGAGATCGTCATAGAGTCTTGTGTGGTTCCCACTGTGCTTTGATTTCCATCTTACCACGTCCAAGAGGGCGTGCAAAACGGTGGTTTTTGGGTACAGTCCCGAGTCACATGGAGGCAATGAGCGATAGGAGGGGATTCGTCTCTCCCGGTATAGAGAGTTGGTGTTGCGCTGTGTTCGATTGGCTATAACAGGAAATCCCTGGCCAGGGTTGCTGAGATTTAGTGGTAAGTATTACCAGTAGTTTCTCGAATTGTTATAGACCTCACATCGACACGACTTATCGAGCTATTGGGGTCTGACGTTTACCACCCCTAGGCGAGATATGCGACATATCAGACGACGAGACCGGACTGTACGGTAGTGTTACTGGTTGGATTCACTGGAGTGTGAGCGGGCTTGCTCGTCGATCTTCTGATCGCTCAATACCCGGGTGGCCGTTACGTTTAGCAGACCGCTTGCGGCTTGTGGGTGTTTGATATGATCATCATCTGCTGCCGGCGTATTGACGAGTTTTTAGAGTCCTACACAGAGGTTTCCTGGCTCAAGCGAAACGAAATAGGAGCACATATGAGATATGTGCGGGATCGAGAATAATGCGTGTATGTGATACCGTATTCCATTCTCGCGATGAATGTGTCGAATGGTTGTATGCGATATAACCTAGTTATCGAATCAAGGATTGATTCGATAAACCGATACATTGGATATTAGTCGGTTGTATGCGATATGACCGGATCGTTAAATCAAGTGTTGATTTAATGATTTAATGCATAATTATATATTTGATATATTACTTTGCATTAACTAGTATTAGTTCACTTTAAATGGATTTTCTCACTTGGATTGTGCACATTGTATATGTGATATACTTTTGTACACAAGATTGTATCATGTTTGATGATACATGCTTTTTTAGGTTAAGTGTAAAGAATTAACCATGGTTTAGTTGTTGATTAGGGTTTTTAATTATTCATTTATCTTATTTATTTATTCATTTTGAATAAATTGAAAGATAAATGAATGGTGGCTTCATTTGTTTTTAGTTGAAACTTCATGAAGTTTTGACTAATTGACCTTTTTGTTCTCATCCATAACCCTAACCATTCAACCCAACCTTAGTCAATTCTCTACACTTAACTAAGGTTAAGATTATGATAAGTATTCATTTTATTATCTATTTTAAATAACTTATCATAACATTATCTTCTTCTTCTTCATCTTCTTCACTTGAAGAAAGCTTGCTTCATCAATGGTGATTGATGAAAACAAGTGAGAAATCCAATTCTAATGTCTACCCACTTCCCATTTCTTCATCATCTACCTCTTGCCAAGTAGTAGAGTGTGTTTTCTTCACAAGTTTCTTGACTTGGTGAAGTTGGAGCTTGATCTAGTGATGCCTCGACGTAGATCATCTTCGGCATCGTAGTCGACGACCTAGCCCGGTCTTTTCTCCGATGAAGCTAACGTGAGAGCCATGGTTGGATTTGTACAGCGGAGAGGACTTCTTCATGGAGCTATGGAGGTGGAGAAACGGATCTACAAAGGTTGTATTTCCGTTCTTGTAGTTAAGTGTTAACTAGTTTCATTTTTTTCGCCTAAACTTCTAGCCAACGATCTTCTTAGGGTTTCTCGGCACCGCAATTTTTGTAAATTGGCATGGTTGATGCCTTGTGAGACCTCTAGTATGTGCCTAGGAACCCTACAGTGGTATCAGAGCCTAGCTAGAGCCTTAGGCGAAGTCTAGACGACATTTGAATCCCGATCGAACCCGAAACCCCATTTTTCCCATGCTCTCTGTCCTTTTTTCAAAACTGTGCATTTTTCCACATTAAAAATATGCAGAAAATTAAGCAGGGTTTTATATGAATTACTGTGAAATACGGGGGCCTAATTCAATTAAACCACCGCGGAACCGCGACACGAGCTTGGCATGTGCGGCGGTTCCGCGGCCTTATGGTCTCCTCTTGCGTTGACTTTTGCACAGTAATTCCTATTTAACAGTGATGAGTTCTCTGGGTATTTTTAATTTTTATTCAAGAGTTGAATAATCTGGGATGTTTTGGAGCTTCGATGATTCGATCGGGTTTATCAGATTTTGTCTATTTGGCTTTCCGGATAATTTTTAGAATATGTTAAAAAGTCCGACCGGATATAAATACCCAATTTTTTCCCTGTCGGGAAATTTCCAAGTGTTGGATTTTTCCGTAGTTTAACGACATTCTAAGTAGTGCAAGTAACTCGATGGACCCTCTAGAAGACAACAAACCTTAACTCGATTATGTGACCGTCTTGAACTGCCCTTTGAACCTTCGGGTTTGGGGAAGTACGGCGTGCCACATGTGAGGCGTTGGCTTGACCCTTCTACGGCTGGACCGTTGGTACTGAGGCACGAACTGAATGTTTTTAGACTTGTTTCATGTGTTGATCTGTATCGAGAAAACTTGGGTGTTCGATTGTTCGATCGGAAAGTTTAACATTTTCTAATTATCTGGAATGTGATACAATACTTGGAATTCACAATAAGTTATGAGATAACTGAATGAATGTTATAAACATAGCACTTTAGTCTCACTTGATCGGTTGCCACGGAATTTTGATGCGATTAAAAGTTCGTCGCAATCATGTAGCGTACACGGATATTCGCCGGACAAACTTAATAGACAGCTACATCCCATAGCCCCGACCAAGTGACTGTAGGAGAACCCCGTCGCCGAAAGCATCCGTCCGGGTGCTCGCGGTAGCGGTGTTCCGCCTTGGTGCACTTCGTCGACGGTATCGGGGGTGCGGCCGCCTACTGAAGTTTGCGACGAGTATTCGATCAGGATGTCGGGAATCTTGTTGAATTGCCCGACTTGATATTGAAAAGAGTTTTCGATTTTGAGACTAAAATGCGGGGTTTATAATTGTTAGGCATGCGATGTCTGAGATGGTTGCGGATTCCAACTGTTGTAGTTTTACACTTTCTTTTCTGTGACCGTAAGTGTAATATGTGATATCGCCGGTTTCGTTGCTATATGTCAACGACAATTGGGATACGCATGTTTACTTACGTTGATGACATGTGATGTTATGTGTTGCTGGATATGTTATATTGGATCGTCGTGTTTGAATAGCCGGGGGTTTTTATGTGAGATGAGTGTTTTTCATTTTCATTCATGTAAAAACTTGTATGTAATATTCTTTTATTGGGGCGCTTCCAGGTTGCGGAAGTTGTCACCTTTTGTATATTATTTACTTTTCCGCACTAGGATAGACCCAAGGAGGAGGGCACAAGTAACCGGGTTCTGGAGTCCAGTGGGAGACCAACTCGAGGAGTCGAGGCCGGGTCTCCTAACTCCAGAATTGGTAGGGTTGCTTGCCGCTCTCGTAGGGGTCTAGGGGTGTGGGTTTGGCTATTCATCACGACCGTGGAATCCGTGTTTTATACTGGCTCGTATTGAAAACACGGACGTCCTAGTATATCCAATATTTCATATGATTCTTCTGCTGCGATATCTGTGATGTGATCATGTGATGTTCTGTGGTAGATACAATATATAGTATATATGATATATTATATAGACGTTACTTATGTTTTACACCCGCACTAGCCCTGCCCCGCTCTGCCGTTAGTTACCTAACCTAACGGTGCACGAGGGGACATCGAGGCGAATGCGGATGGCATAAGTGTACGTCGTATTTATCTGTGATGTTTAGGTACTTAAATGATGGGACTTCATTAATGTGATTAATGAAATAAAAGAAACCTAAGATGTTGTAGAATCGAATTTCAAAATAAAACAGGTAGCTACAGTTTTTGCTTTGCACAGCGGTATATTTGATATATCCTGCACCTTATTCGATAAGGAAAGGACCGAGATCCCTTCACCGGGAGTGACTCCTTTAGCAATAACTGGCAGATGCTACACACTCGGTTTGTCTTTTGATTGCTTTTAAGAGTTTTTGCTTTGCACAGTGATATATATGCTATATCCCGCACCTCATTCGACGAGGAAAGGACCGACGATCCCTTCATCGGGAGTGACTCCTTTAGCAAAACTGGAAAAGCCTCAAAAGCACTCCATTTCAAAATCATTTGATTCTACAACGATATAAAGTTCATTACGCAAAGGGTTTTCTTAAAAACCTGACGTAGCCCTCCGTCATTTCAGATAAGTAATAGTTAGTATTCGTGCTGCGTTTGTTGACTCAGTCAAGGCGTAGTGTGCGGTAGCTGATTACTATTTATCTGCTTATGCATATGATGCAGATTGGATTAGGGTAGTCGTGCGGCCTTGTTGACTCAGTCAAGGGTCGTGCGGGTGGGTTTAATTCAATCAGGAAATGACGGGTTGAACTTTACTTGCGGTCTATGGTTTGTTGACTCAGTCAAGGTCATAGATCGCCTGGGGTAAAATATTAGCGGGAATTTCAAGTGTTGAAATTTGCAATGAGATTGCATACCTTCTATGAGATAGTTGGATCCCGATACCCGCTGCAGAGTAATTGTTACTCCTGGGAGAGTTTTATACATTACAATTAGCCGATCAAGTAGGTGTCTAGAAAGGTGTCAACGGGGTTACGCCTCTGGGAAAACGAGGTTTACATTAATTAGGTTCGTGCGAAAGCACGGGGCACCTCCCTCAAAGTACCGACACTGGCCTGGCTGAAAGATTGGCGAACTTGTAGTGTGTAATTAATCCCGGCTAGTCTTTCCTTTTAGGGTTTGAAGGAAGATTTGATTAAAAGCAGTGGGAGCCATCCTGATTAGATAAAATAAAAACCAATCTATTCTTGACAGAGCGCACGCTGAGTGTTTTCTTCTCTCTCTCTCTCCTGGTAGCGACCAAGTCACGCCTTAATCAAGATAATAATACGGATTATTGACCGAACCCGCTTGTTATACTGAGCTGGGGAACGTTGCTCCCGCTCCAACTTATAATTGTTATAAGACCGAGCAGGAAATTGGGGATTATCAGAATTCCCGTGCCGCCCAAACGAAGAGAGTGCATGTTGATGCATCATCTTCGGGTGTGTTCATTACAAAAAACTGTTTCTCAGTATCCTCCGCATCCTAGGTATATGATACCGGATCAGGATCCCAGATATGTAATCTGTTACATAGGGCTACAAAAAGGTAGAAAAACTGAGAACGGGTGATAAGTTTCATGAGGCAGAAAACGGGGCAAGTGTTGCAGCCAAGTCTGTTGGTCACTGTCACCCTGTATTGTAATACATTGATTCTGAACGAATGTTATTAGATACCGAACCTGATATACAAAATCATATCACTCTCTTTATTAGTAAAGAGATGATAAAATTTTGTATTGTTGGATAATGTTTTGAACATTTCCCATATCAAAAGTTGATCGGTTCAGGCACGTTATCTAAAAGCATTGATGTTCTAAATCAAACTACAGTTCTTAGTATATGGAACACATACAAGAGGAAGAGTTCAGAAATGAACGGATCCTTCTTGAGGTATTATAGACTAGGTCATATCAATGCGACCCGACTAGCTAGAGTTACATATAGATGCATATTTAAATTAGTTTGAATTTACATCTTGTGAAACTCGCCAGTCATGTCACAAAGATAAGATGACCACATCCCTGTTTATTGGAAACAGAGAAAGAGTTAGTGAACTCATGGGATGATACATGTTGATGTATGTAGGTCCCCAGTCTACACATGCCAGGACTGGTTCTTTATACTTCATTACATTCTCTGATGATCTTTCGAGATTCAGTCATATGTTCCTGTTGAAACATGAGTCCGAACCTTTTGAGATATTCACAGAATATAAGCGAGAAGTAGAGAACCAAAATACGGGTAAAAGTATTATTTCCTTTGATGAGATCAAGGAGGAGAATACTTGTGCATAGAATTTCTGGACTATTCTAAAGGAGAATGAGATTCTCTCTCAGCATTACTCCTCCGTATAGACCATTGCACGATGGTATATCGGGACGGAGCAGATACACCCTATTTGATATGGTGTGCTCTATGATGAGTACTACTGAGTTACCTTTTTCCTTAAGGGGTTATGCACTTGAGAAGTTGCATACCTATTGAATAGGGTTCCAATCAAATCAGTAGCCTACCGCTTCATATGTGATATGGAAAGGGAAGAGCCCATATCTTAAGTTGGTTAAGATTTGGGGTTGTTCGGCCTATGTCTAAAAGCAAAATCTGGACAAGCTCGAGGCAACGTCTGTCATGTAGAACTGGAAAGGTTCCAGCTATACAAAATACAGCAGGTGATTTGGTACAACCAAAGGATTCAGTAGATACCAACGAACCTCAGCCTCTTCGCCGATCTAGTAGGGTTCCTCACCCACCTGAGAGATACTTCGGTTTCTCTATGACAGTGGGAGAGAGTATTACATCATGAGATGATGACCCAACTAGCTTCGAGCTGACCATCAGGAGTGAGACTCTGTAAGAATGGCTGGATGCTTAGTGATCTGAGATGGAATCCTTGTACGCCAACAAAGTATGGACTTTGGTTGCTATATCTGAAGGGTTAAATCCTCATCAGGAGCAAGTATATCTTGAGAAGATTACTTGGTGTAGATGGAAAAGTTGAGACTTTCAAAGCTAGACTTGTTAAATGTTTGCATCATTGACCAGGTGTGGATAATGATGAAACCTTTTCAAGTAGCTATGCTTAAGTCCATCCAGATACTACTTGCCACGGCTACATACCATGACTACGATATCTGGTGGTTGGGCGTCTTGACTGCTTTTCTAAATGATGATTTGGAAGAAAGCGTCTATAAGTACACAGCCAGAGGGCTTCGTAGACAGTGGGAGCAGCGGAAACACGTGCAAGATATTTTATGTGATAAAGCAGGCATCGCGGAGTTGGAACATCTGTTTTGATGGATTAGTCAAAGAGTTTGACATCATCAAAATGGTAGATGAACCTTGTATAAACAAAAAGGTTGTAGGGAGTATGGTGACGATCCTCGTAGAGTACGTGGATGACATACTCAAGATAGGGAAGGAGTTTCCTATGCTACGCTCAGTCAATCTCCGCTTATCACAATGATTCTCCATATAGGATCAAAGTGATACCTACTAAATCCTGGATTTTGGATCTATGAGATAGATCTAAGTGGATGTTAGGATACTCACTAGCTGTAGTGAGATGGTATCAATCGATCCTGGGGAGAATCACTGGAAGTGTTCCAGGGTGATGAAGACGACTGAATGTCAGTCGCAGGCATTGTCTTTACCCTCAGTAAAGGGACGGTATGTTGGAAGAGTTCCAAGCTAGATACCGTGGCATACTAGACGATAAAGGCTGGATACATCGCTACTTAAGATGCTACCAAAGAGGATGTTTGGGTGTATATTAGTTCATGAGATGAACTTAGTTCCTACCATTGTGTGACAATGGCGTTGTGGCTTATGCCAAGGAACGCAGGTCCCATCAGTGATCCAGACATAATCTAAGGCAGTATCACCTGATCATGGAGATGGTTGATCTCTAAGGGATCGAGGTTAGGAGAGTAGACTCAGAGGATAACACGGCGGATCCACTCAAGAAGGCCTATTCCCAGAGAGAGACTTTTATGGGATGGTTGAGTATGAGATACTACAACCACTGCTACAGATGGCCCCAGTGCAAGTGGGAGATTGTTAGTTATATGTATTCCCTAGAGGCTATTACTGTACATTGGATGTATATTGTAGTGGATGCTGGGACATATATAGGGAGGACTTTCTTGCTCGACATGATAGTATGCTATCTGGTTGCTCTTTACCTTAACGTGTACACAGGTTGTCTCTCTATTACATGTTGGTAAAGCCCTTAGGATGTGTACTTGACTACCTGGACTATGATGCGGATCATACTAGTGGGGACATGGTAGTCCATAAGTACATCCTTGAAAGTCCCTAGTCGTGGGTGTATCGAGATGGGGCATCGATATACCAGAGTAGACTAGCGTGTACCTTCTCGACCCATACAGATGGGCGATGGATGATCCCATATCCATCGGTGTTTGACATCAGAGATGATATACGGGTGCTCAGTAAAGACTGGGTACACTGGACGGACTCGCCGAGAACTCCCAGATGGTATTATACCTTACGTCAGATGGCAGTTCTCTGGTGACACTGGTACAGAGTAGTCTGTTGACCCGAGATTGTCATAGAGTCTTGTGTGGTTCCCACTGTGCTTTGATTTCCATCTTACCACATCCAAGAGGGCATGCAAAACGGTGGTTTTTGGGTACAGTCCCGAGTCACATGGAGGCAATGAGCGATAGGAGGGGATTCGTCTCTCTTGGTATAGGGAGTTGATGTTGCGCTGTGTTCGATTGGCTATAACAGGAAATCCCTGGCCAGGGTTGCTGAGATTTAGTGGTAAGTGTTACCAGTAGTTTCTCGAATTGTTATAGACCTCACATCGACACGACTTATCGAGCTATTGGGGTCTGACGTTTACCACCCCTAGGCGAGATATGCGACATATCAGACGACGAGACCGGACTGTACGGTAGTGTTACTGGTTGGATTCACTGGAGTGTGAGCGGGCTTGCTCGTCGATCTTCTGATCGCTCAATACCCGGGTGGCCGTTATGTTTAGCAGACCGCTTGCGGCTTGTGGGTGTTTGATATGATCATCATCTGCTGCCGGCGTATTGACGAGTCTTTAGAGTCCTACACAGAGGTTTCCTGGCTCAAGCGAAACGAAATAGGAGCGCATATGAGATATGTGCGGGACCGAGAATAATGCATGTATGTGATACCGTATTCCATTCTCGCGATGAATGTGTCGAATGGTTGTATGCGATATAACCTAGTTATCGAATCAAGGATTGATTCGATAAACCGATACATTGGATATTAGTCGATTGTATGCGATATGACCGGATCGTTAAATCAAGTGTTGATTTAATGATTTAATGCATAATTATATATTTGATATATTACTTTGCATTAACTAGTATTGGTTCACTTTAAATGGATTTTCTCACTTGGATTGTGCACATTGTATATGTGATATACTTTTGTACACAAGATTGTATCATGTTTGATGATACATGCTTTTTAGGTTAAGTGTAAAGAATTAACCATGGTTTAGTTGTTGATTAGGGTTTTTAATTATTCATTTATCTTATTTATTTATTCATTTTGAATAAATTGAAAGATAAATGAATGGTGGCTTCATTTGTTTTTAGTTGAAGCTTCATGAAGCTTTGACTAATTGACCTTTTTGTTCTCATCCATAACCCTAACCATTCAACCCAACCGTAGTCAATTCTCTACACTTAACTAAGGTTAAGATTATGATAAGTATTCATTTTATTATCTATTTTAAATAACTTATCATAACATTATCTTCTTCTTCTTCATCTTCTTCACTTGAAGAAAGCTTGCTTCATCAATGGTGATTGATGAAAACAAGTGAGAAATCCAATTCTAAAGTCTACCCACTTCCTATTTCTTCATCCTCTACCTCTTGCCAAGTAGTAGAGTGTGTTTTCTTCACAAGTTTCTTGACTTGGTGAAGTTGGAGCTTGATCTAGTGATGCCTCGACGTAGATCATCTTCGGCATCGTAGTCGACGACCTAGCCGATGAAGCTAACGTGAGAGCCATGGTTGGATTTGTACAGCGGAGAGGACTTCTTCATGGATCTATGGATGTGGAGAAACGGATCTACAAATGTTGTATTTCCGTTCTTGTAGTTAAGTGTTAACTAGTTTCATTTTTTTCGCCTAAACTTCTAGCCAACGATCTTCTTAGGGTTTCTCGGCACCGCAATTTTTGTAAATTGGCATGGTTGATGCCTTGTGAGACCTCTAGTGTGTGCCTAGGAACCCTACAAGCTGCACGTGACGGCTACCCAGATAACTGTCGATAAGCAAACTCATCCGAACTCCTACTAAGCTTATCAGCAACAATCTCCGTACAGTCCAGTCTGTTCGTCTAAAATACTCGCATATCGGGCCTAGGGGGATGGTAAACTTCAGACCCTTAACAGCGCAATAAGTCGTGCCGGAGTAGAGCCCAATACACCATGAGAAACTACTGGAGTACCTACCAGTAAATCTCGCTTTCCCTGGTCAGGGACTTTATGTAATGGCATTCCGAACACAGCGCGATATCAACCCCCAATACCGGGAGAGACGAATCCTATCTAACCGCTACTGCCTCCAAGTGCTTCGGGACTGCACCCAACTACTATTTGTTTGCACGACTCCTTTGAGCCGTGATAGGGTAGTAATCTAAGTGCAGTGGGAACACACTTGAGACACAGAGTGATATCAAGTCAACGGACTAACATGTATTCATGCCACCCGGGAACTGCTACCTGACGATAGGTATAATACCAACCAGCAGTTCCCAACGAGGCCGTCCAGTGTAACTCATAACCCAATGAGTACATGTATACTATCTCCGGTACAACGTACCAATGGCTGTGGGACAGACCATCTCCCCTGCTGGGATAAGAAGCGTATATACTAGTCTATTCTAGAGTATCGATACCCCGTCTCGATAACCCTACGACTAAGGACCTGTATAATGATGTGCTTATAGACTTCCCATCTCCCACTAGTGTGACTGGCATCACAACGTTGGTAGTCAATCAAAGATCCTAAGGGCTGTACCAATATGTATAAGCAATATGCTAAAAGAAACACATGCACATATTGAGGTAGAATTAAACTAAGTAGCATACTACCATTTTGAGCAAGACTGTTATTATAACCGTGAATATCCCAAGCTTCCAAAATGTAATGTAACACCCTAATTCATTTAGACCAGTTCTGTTTTGGGTATTTATTTATTTATGGTTATTTCTTAATTTATTGTGTTTTGGGTGCGAATAATGTAATTGGTATCTGTATTTGCATCCGACCCGACCCGCATGCTGGAAACCCGTCTTGATTCTTGTTTATGATTTATCCCGGCTAGTTATGAGAATCCGTGCATTTTCATGTTGTGTAACTGTATTATATCTGGCATCGGCATTTTTTCAATATAACATATAAAGTCAAATAAAATATTTTAAAAATATCTTGCATGGCCTGCATCATACCCCTAACCCTGTTGTAGCATCCGTACATCTTGTTCTCATTCCGTTCAATAAGACGGACTCGTTTGGATAGCTACGTGCACGCTACGTGTATCCGTTCTTGGGGGTATGCATTTTCGTTATCCGGATATCCTACTTTGGTTTTGGTTTACACGTATATTAACCGTATTTTCAAACCATAATTTTAGACCCGATCCGGACGTGTTTGGACTAGTTTTGTATTAGCCAAAATCTCTAATATAATCAATATTATATTCTAATTTATATATTACTGTTTGTATAAGATTTTAAACCAAAAATATATATTTATATATTTATAAATCTTCTGCTCTCTCTCTCTCTCTCTGCACCCCTATATATATATTTTATTAATATTAAAACCTAAAATCCTAACCTCTCAATCTCACAGCTATCTCTATCTCTCTTCTATATATATTTAAACCCCCACGAGATCGAACCACCGCCCTCCTCACTATTCTCACCGCCTCTCTCTTTTTCTTCCTCGTCTCGCGACCACGAGAAAACCCAAACCCACGACCCCGCCTCGCGTGACGCCGCCTCCAGCCTCGACCCCGCCTAACCCATGACCTCACCTCACATCTATCTCCTCCTCTCCCCTGCAAACCTCGGCAACCCACGTGCACCACCAACCCACTGTAACCAACCCAAGAACCCCCTACTGCACGACCCGACCTCGCCGACGCCTTCATCGTCGTCGACCATCCCCTTATCGTCACCGCCCTCTCCTCTTCGCTTCCTCCTCCTCTCCCACTCTTCTTTCCCAACGTGAACCCCTGCAACCCATTAGCCCCGACCTCGCCTGAACCCTCTTGCTAGAGCTCCGACCACGACGACCTCTTACCCTCATCACCGTATCTATCTCCTCCTTCTTCCTCTCTCCTACACTCTCAAAACCAGCAAGAACCCTGCACAGAAACTGACCCCAAGAAACCAAGAACCTTGATCCATTGCTTCGCTGGCACCCTATCGCCGGAGACCCACGACTCATCGTCACGTCTCCCCTCCCCTCGCCTCTACCCCAGAGCACCACACCCTAGAGCACCACACCCTAGAGACCACCTTCTTTTCCTTCTTCTTCTTCTTCTTCTTGCTCTTTCTAGTTTCTTGGTTTTCCGGTGATCACCGGAGCCGTGCCGTCACTGACGATCCGGGCGACCCAGTAGGCATCCCCAGCCAGCGTGGTCATGTTCTTTCTTTGATTAGTTCAGTTCTGTACACCGTGTGTGCATTGCAACGTTTACCCGACGTCGGACGCAGCGTACGCACCCCGTCGTGAGATCCGTTCAGGCAAGTTTATCTTGCTACATGCTATGTTATATATTTTGCATCCATATGAATAAAAATATCACATGTTTACTGCATTATACATTCATGTTACTGTTTTACTGTTTTTGGATAGCCGTTCGTATCCGTATCATTTATCACATATATAGTCGCATGCAATTTTATCTCGTTACAGGTTATGCAACGTATTTTACATCCATGGATATAAAATTATTACATGATCATTGCATTTCACATCCTATGTTACAGTTTTACAATTTTACAATATCCGTTCGCATCCGTACAATTTATTATACATCTAGTTGCATGCCAGATCACGTTATTTCATGTTACTGTTATATTAACACCCCATGCTTGATAATATGCATCATACGTAGTCATTGAGTTGTAGATGTAATCCCTGATAGACATTTGTGCATCCGTGCTTTTACCGTGCTTCCGTACTTGCTACAGTTTTATTATGAGCATTCGTTTGATACCTGTGCACTACCTGACATGACCTAATACACTACTGCTTGACTTGATATCTGATCTTGTTACTAATGCTGACAATCCTGACTTGTCGTCCTGACGGACGTATCCTGTTGTCTACATAGACAAACCTGTACCTGCTTGATCCCGTGTTGGCATTAGCTCCAGATTTATCAATACCTAACTTAAACACATAACCTTGGGGGTATGGGGAAATCAAAGGTGTAACCGAGTGTAACTTAAAAGGATATTACTTGATCCGTGGTCCCGGGGGGTAACGGGACAGAATCATTCGTGATTCTTACTTGATCCGTGGTCCCGGGGGGTAACGGGACAGAGTCATCCGTGACTCTTACAACTTAGTCCGTGGTCCCGGGGGGTAACGAGACAGAACCATTCTTGGTTCACATATCATGATCCGTGGTCCCGGGGGGTAACGGGACATATTCTTTGAGTTATATTAGGAGTACATCAATTGGTTTCGAATAACTCTAGGATAGATAACCCAGTAGCACAGTTTAGATTATTTACTGCACTTCACCTGCACGTATACACTTCACTGTTTCATACCCGTGTTACTTGTTATACACTCATTACTGTTCATACTCATGCCTTCATATCTCGTGTATCCTGTTCATTTATTATTGTTTGATATTATGACGCACTGACGTCTGGGTTTTGCATGGCCCAGATCTTCTATCTTTGACGTAGGCCGATCAGGAGTATTTCAGCCGACAGGCCGAGCAGTGAGGATCCTGTTAGTATTTAGCTTTGTTTAGTTTAGTTTTCTTTCAGCATTTTCATTTCCTGATGTGAGCCCGTATTTGGGACGTACTTTCCAGATTGTTATTTGGATTTATTGCTTCCGCATATTATTTCGTGACTCGTTTATTCTGGCATATGGACATGTACTAGATAGTTTTATTTTTATTTTCCTGTTCTTGATATCTTCTAGACAGCCGTAATGTGACTATGGAGGGATGTTTCCTAGCCACAGGTAGCATGGTTGGCTCTGTCACGTGCCGATCTTAGCGCACTTTGGGAAGCGGGGCGTGACATGTAATATACAATCCAGTATGATACAATAATAGCCTCTAGGGCATATATCACTAACAATCTCCGACTTTCACTAAGGCCATGTATTGGCATATCGCAGACCTATCATCTCGATTAGCCTCTCGAACTGTGTCTGAGGGATGGACTTTGTGAGTGGATCTGCAGTGTTGTTCTCTGTCTCTACTCTCCGCACCTCGATCTCCCGGCGATCAACGATCTCCCTGATCAGGTGGTATTGCCTCAAGATATGTCAGGACTTTCGATGGGACCTTGGTTCCTTCTCTAAACCTATAGCGCCGTTGTTGTCACAATACAGTGGTATTGGATCAACAATGGACGGAACCACCTGAAGCTCTGTCACGAACTTCTTCATCCAGACTGCTTCTTTCGCGGCATCATATGCAGCGATATACTTTGCTTCCATCGTCGAGTCAGCAACGGTGTCCATCTTGGAGCTCTTCCAACAGACCGCCCCTCCATTGAGGGTAAAGACATATCCCGACGTGGACTTGGAGTCATTCTTGTCACTCTAGAAGCTGGAGTCGGCGAATGCCTCGATCTGGAGGTCTTCACTGCCGTACACCAAGAACATCTCCTTAGTCCTTCTCAGGTACTTGAGAATGTTCTTCACTGCTGTCCAGTACTTCTCCCCCGGGTTTGACTGATACCTTCTTACAACGCTCAGTGCGTAAGCTATATCTGGTCTGGAACACAACATCGCATACATTATAGAGCCTACCGCAGAAGCATATGGTATAATACTTATGCGATCCCTTTCCAAATCAGCCTTAGGAGACATCTCTTTGGAGAGGGTGATTCCGTGACAAGCCGGTAGATTACCACGCTTTGAGTCTTCCATACTGAATCTCTTCAGTATGGTGTCAATGTACCTTAACTGTGAAAGTCCTGTTAGTAGATGTTGCACACCCTCACAACACTTGTGAGGAGGCGGAAGTGGCAAACGAAAATTTTCTTGCATGCAACACCCACTTGAAACCCTAGATCTTGTGCTAAACCATAACTAGAAACCCTATCTAGAGTTGTTATTTACTATGATAGGGGGTTATACCTAGTGAATCGGTCTTTCGGGTTTTCTTTTGGATGCGACTCCTAGGCTCCTTGGATGGTTGCAACAACCTCGATCTCCGGTCACCTTCAAGACGTAGATGATCCACCCGAGAGCTTTGGAACAAGCTTCAAACTCTTCACAAGAGTTAACTAAGAAGTCAAGTGTGCTAAAAATGACTACTTAGATGATGTAAAGAAGAACTAGTGGATTATTTTATCTCTTAAGCTTTTGATTCACAACTTATGTGAAGGGTAAAGCTTTAGAGGTTGAAGAAGGAGATGACTTGGAGAGAGAAGATGAAAGTGAGAATGAGAGAAAATCAACCATGGAAAAAATGAAATGGCTCAGTACTATTTTATCTCCAAAATGATGCACCATACTTCAATAGTAATCCCAAATGAATAAAAAATAATATGAGCCATTCCTTCATCCATGCTTTGACAATTCTCCAAATTCCACCTCATATTTTTATTTTCACAAAATAAAAATCCTATTATGAGGTGTCTCCTTCTAGAAGGTGCTCTTGTACAATTACGAGAATACCTCTCACCGTATACCGTATAAGTATATCTGTATTCGTATTCCGAAAAATACGAATACAAATAATCCAATAATATAATACCGGTATCCGGATTAAACTAAAGTGTTGGGTTTTGCCGGCTTCCCGGCCATCAATCCGTGGCCAAATACGGAACAAAAACTTTCAAAACTTTGGCGCAAACAAAACCCGCACAAGATCGAACCAAAAAGATAATGGCATCATCTAAAGTAAACTCGTAACGAATTACAAGAATACCCATCATCTGTATATACATACCTGTATCCGTATTCCGACTAAATACGAATACAACGAGACAAAAATAATCCAACAATATAATACTAGGATCCGGCTTAAACCAAAGCCCATTAGTATTATCCGCCCGATCATGATCCGTGCACAAGTGCACGTATATGATCGAACCCTGCTATATACGGCCTCTACAACGTTTCGCCCGAACTTGGGAAACTCTCTGTGTAGGACTCTAAAGACTCGTCAATACGCTGGTAGTAGGTTTAACCACAAGCACGTTAGTGGCACTAGCTGTACGTAACG
This sequence comes from Agapanthus africanus, assembly GCA_030015575.1. Classification (NCBI taxonomy): domain Eukaryota; kingdom Viridiplantae; phylum Streptophyta; class Magnoliopsida; order Asparagales; family Amaryllidaceae; genus Agapanthus; species Agapanthus africanus. The sequence continues at coordinate 192,810,554 of JASDDO010000006.1, read as the reverse complement.
GCTGCCCAGGTATTGAGCGAAAGGGAGGCCGACGAGCGAACTCATCCTGAAACCCTACTGAGCCTGACAGTGACAATATCCGTACAGTCCGGTCCGTTCGTCTATGAATATCGTATATCGGGCCTATGGGGTGGTAAATGTCAGACCCCTAATAGCGGTATAAGTCGTGTCGGAGTATAGCCCAGAACACCCTGAGAAATTATTGGAATACCTACCAGTAAATCTCACTTGCCCTGACCAGGGACTTTGTGTAATGGCTATCCAAACACAGCGCGATATCAACCCCCAATACCGGGAGAGACGAATCCCCTGACGATCCGCTCACTGCCTCCATGTGGCTCGGGACTGTACCCAACTAAAACCTGTTTGCACGACTCCTTTGAGCCGTGGTAGGGTAGTAATCAAAGCACAGTGGGAACTTACACGAGAAAAATGACGATCTCAGGTCGATAGACTTACCTGTACACATGTCACCAGGGAACTGCTATCTGACAATAGGTATAATACCAACTAGCATGTTCCCGGCGAGTCCGTCCGGTGTACTCATAACCCAATGAGCACCTGTATACATCTTAGGTGAACCAACTTACACCAATGGCTTGTGAGACCAGCCACCGCCCCTCGTCGGGGTCTCGATCCGTATACACTAGTCTAATCATGGAGTATCGATGCCCAGTCTCGAAACTCCCACGACTAGGGACACTTTAAGGATGCGCTTATAGACCACCCAACTTTCACGTATATGATCGCCATCATACTACTGGTAGTCAAGCAAGAATCCTATGGGCTCTATCAACATGTAATGGTGATCTGTAATGCCACCTAAAGCATGTACACGATGATAAAGACAAACCAGATAGCATACTATCATCTCGAGTAAGACTGTTCTACCGGTATAGGCCATCCCTCAATCATTACAATCACGTGCATGCGATCCAATAATTGATTTTGAGGGCACTATATCCAACAATCTGCTGGGCTAGCCTAGCACCTCGTCAAGGGTTCGGTAGCATCACATATGCCATAATCAAAATTTTAGAGGTGCTAAGTTAACTCGACAAGAATCGAAACTAGAAGTTTTAGGGATTCATACAAATAAGCATCATATGCAAATGTAAAACTATCACTAAGAGTGGAGATTACAACCTTTGTAGATCTCCCTCGGTGACTCCTTGGCACTATGAGAGTTTGGAACGGATCGATGGAAGCCTTCCTTGTCCACGATGATCCACCCGAAGTCCCTTTGCCCAAAGCTCCTTGCCTTACTTGTTTCGCAAACGAAGTAGAGCAAACACCCTACGCAAATCGGCTAGATGTGTGTAGTATGATGATGTGGTTTATGTTCTTCAATTGAAATCCTTTCTTTTATCAATCTTCACTCAAGAGAGAAATCAAGAGAGGAAGAAGAAGATAATGGTGGCTTGAGCTTTCTATCATATCACATATGATAACTTGTTTTCTTCACACCCTTGCACTAATTGTACTTTGGTTTTTCATTGTATGTTTCATATCACATATGAAGCTATTTATAGTGATGAGAAGGAATAATCACCATTATTCCATTACCACCATAATTGTGAGTGGAAATTCTTTTCATAAAGAATTAAGCATGGGTGGAAATTCTTTTCATTAAGTTAAGTAAAGCTTACCCACTAAAGAATAAAGGAGCATGAGTGGGTTTTCTTTTCATTAACTTAAAATGATAAATACAAATTAAAAGCTTCAATATAAGTCTTGCATTGCCACCATTCTTGTATCAACAACCATGATACTATGTATGCATGTATGTGTCCATGCACATCATCATGTGCATACATGCATGCATACAAAAGGATTTACTTAAAGAATTAATCTAAATGTAATTTGTTAAATTAACACTTGATTTAGCAAACCGGTCATATCTCATACGATCCGACAAATAGAAAATGCCCGATTAATATACGTTATCACATAACTGTATTTAATCGGGTCCCGCACATATCATATGCACACCACATCTTTTGCCTGAGCCAGGAAACTTCATTGTGGGACTCTAAGACTCGTCAATACGCCAGCAGTAGATGATGATCATATCAAACATCTACAAGCCGCAAGAGGTCAGCTAAACATAACGGCCACCCGGGTATTGAAGCGATCAGAAGAAAACCAGCGAAGCTGTAAAAACTCCCGTCGAGCCAACTGGCAACACTTACCGTACAGTCCGGTCTCTTCGTCAGATATGCTGCATATCGAGTCTAGGGATGGAATCGTCGTCCCCAGTAACTCAATAAGTCATGCTGGTGTATGGCTCATAACAGATTGAGAAACTACTGATAACTCTTATCAGTAAATCTCAGCAGCCCTGGCCAGGGACTTCATGTTATAGCCAATCGAGCATAGCACAACATCAACCCCCAATACCGGGAGAGACGAAACCCCTCCTATCGCTCATTGCCTCCATGCGCCTCGAGACTGTACCCAAAGACCACCTGTTTGCACGACTCAGTAGAGCCGTGGTAGGGTAGAGATCAAAGTATAGTGGGAGGACACACAAGACTCTATGACGATCTCGGGTCTACAGACTAACCTGTACCAGTGTTCCCTGAGAACTGCTATCCGACGATAGATATAATACCACATAGGAGTTCTCGGCGAGTCCGTTCAGTGTACCCAGTCTCCACTGAGCACCCGCATACAATCTTTGGTGTCTCCTCACCAGATGGATATGGGATCATCCATCGCCCATCATATGGGACAAAAATGGTATATGCTAGTCTACTCTGGAATATCGATGCCCTGTCTCGATACACCCTCGACTAGGAACAGTTCAAGGATATGCTTATAGACTACATGTGCCCCACTAGTATGATCCGCATCATAATCACAGTAGTCAAGCAAATATCCTTTGGGCTTTATCAGCATGTGTAAATGATTAAATCTACATGTCCAGATAAAGTAAACCAGATAGCCTACTATCATGTTGAGCAAGAAATTCATCTATCTCCATAGATAATATGTCCAAGTTTCCACTATCCATATAATGGCCTTTAGGGCATACAAATTACTAACAATCTCCCACTTGCACTAAGGCCAGTTATTGGCGTATCTCATACCCAACATTTCAAACAGTCGCTCATGCTGAGGCTGTGGAAGTGCCTTGGTGAATGGATCCGCTGTGTTATCCTTTGTATCTACTCTCCGAATCTCGATCTCCTGGCGATCTACTATCTCCCGGATCAGATGATATCTCCTTAGGATGTGTCTGGATTTCTGATGGGACCTTGGTTCTTTTGCTAATGCTATAGCTCCATTATTATCACAATACAATGGTATTGGATCAACAATGGTTGGAACTACTCCTAGTTCCGCAATGAACTTCTTCATCCAGACGGCTTCCTTAGCAGCATCACTTGCAGCAATATACTCAGCTTCCATCGTGGAGTCTGCAACGGTGTCCTGTTTGGAACTCTTCCAACTAACCGCTCCTCCATTTAGGGTAAATACAAACCCTGAGATTGATTTACTGTCATCCTTGTCACTTTGGAAGCTGGAATCGGTAAAGGCCTCCATCTGGAGATCCCCATTACCATACACCAAGAACAATTCTTTAGTCCTTCGCAAGTATTTAAGAATGTTCTTCACTGCTATCCAATGTTTCTCCCCTGGGTTGGATTGATACCTGCTTACTACAGCCAGTGCATAAGCCACATCAGGGCGAGTACACAACATCGCATACATTATAGATCCCATGGCTGAAGCGTAGGGTATAACGCTCATGCGAGCTCTCTCTTCATCAGTCTTCGGACAGAAGTCCTTAGAGAGAGTGATTCCATGACTAGCAGGCAAGGCACCACGCTTGGAATCTTCCATACTAAACCTCTTTAGAATGGTGTCTATGTACTTTGATTAGGACAGTCCCAATAACCTCTTGGATCTATCTCTATAGATCCTAATGCCCAAAATGCGCGAGGCATCACCCAGGTCCTTCATGGAGAACCTTTGTGATAAGAATAGTTTGACCGATTGTAGCATAGGAACATCATTTCCTATCAGGAGAATGTCATCTACGTACAATACGAGGAATGTGACAGTACTCCCTACAATCTTCTTATAAATACATGGTTCATCTTCATTTCTGAAAAAATCAAACTCTTTGATTGTATCATCAAAGCAGATGTTCCAGCTCCTTGAGGCCTGCTTTAATCCATAAATGGATTTAAGCAATCTACATGCTTTCCCGCTGCTCCCACTATCAATGAAGCCCTCTAGCTGATCCATAAAAACGCATTCTTCTAAATCACCATTTAGAAATGCAGTTTTCACGTCCATCTGCCAGATTTCATAATCATAGTGAGCAGCAATAGCAAGTAGGATCCTAATGGATTTAAGCATTGCTACTGGAGAGAAAGTTTCATCATAGTCCAAGCCTGGTCTTTGACGAAAACCTTTCGCTACAAGCCTTGCTTTATAGGTCTCCACCTGTCCATCTACACCAATCTTTCTCTTAAAGATCCATTTGCACCCAACGGGTTTTATCCCAGGAGGCGCAACGTCCAAAGTCCATACTTTGTTGGTGTACATTGATTCCATTTCGGATCTCATTGCTTCCAGCCATTTCACTGAGTCACCACTCGTGATAGCTTGCTGAAAACTAGTAGGGTCATCATCATCCATGATGCAATCTTCTCTATCACCATCTATGAGAAAACCATAGTATCTCTCTGGTGGGCGAGAAGTTCTACTAGACCTCCTGAGCGGCTGAGGTTCTTGAAGTTCTACTGCAACATCAGTTTCAACCAATTCCTCCTGAGTAATTTGTGTCTCTAGAACCTCTTCTAGTTCTACCATATTGCCATTAGTACTTTCTGTAAAGAACTCATTTTCCAAAAATGTGGCATGCTGAGCAACAAACACCTTTTGTTCCTCTTTGTGGTAGAATAGATATCCATACGAATATTTTAGATACCCCACAAATTTACACATGACCGATCGTGTCTCGAGTTTGTCTGGATTCTGCTTTTTAACAAAAGCCGGACAACCCCAAATCCTAAACCTTTTAAGAGATGGTCTCTTTCCATTCCACATCTCATATGGAGTGGTAGACACGGTCTTGGTTGGAACCCTGTTCAATAGATACATTGCTGTCTCCAATGCATGTCCCCAAAAGGAAAGCGGTAACTCAGCATCACACATCATGGATCGTACCATATCCAATAAGGTACGATTCCTCCGTTCTGACACACCATTGTGCTGCGGTGTGTAAGGAGGAGTGAGCTGAGAGAGAATCCCATTCTCTTTTAAGAAGTCTAGAAACTCTGTACTTAAATACTCTCCACCTCGATCCGATCGAAGTTTCTTGATGCTCAAGCTTGTTTGCTTTTCTACTTCAAGTTTATACTTCTTGAATTTCTCAAAGGCTTCAGATTTGTGCTTTATCAAAAACACGTGTCCGAATCTTGAGAAATCATCAGTAAAAGTGATGAAGTATGAAAAACCATCTCTTGCATGTGTAGACATTGGTCCGCATACATCACTATGTATGAGGCTTAAGAGTTCACCAGCTCTCTCTCCGTGTCCACTAAACGGAGTTTTGGTCATTTTACCTTTGATACAAGACTGGCAAGTCGCATAAGATTTATATTCAAACGGATTTAAATATCCATCTTTATGTAGCTTGTTTAGTCTTGTTTCATTAATATGACCAAGTCTACAATGCCAAAGAAAAGCTTCATTTATATCTGAAAACTTTCTTTTACTAGTATGTTGTATATTGAAAACTGTGTGTTGGTTCAGGACGTAAATATCGTTATTTAGTGTACCATACCCAATCAACTCTTGATTCAGGTTAATGTTCATAACATTATTTTGCAATATAAAATGATATCCTTCATTGTCCAACAAAGAAACGGATATTATGTTACACAGCATACTTGGTACAAAATAACACGGGTTCAAAACCAAAATACTTCCTGAAGGCAACCCTAGATGATACTCTCCCACGGATACAGCATGTATATTGGAACCATTTCCAACCCGCAGAGTATGATCTCCAATTTTTAAAACTCTACTATTTCTCAATCCCTGCATACAATTGCAGATGTGAGAACCAGAACCGGTATCCAATACCCAGGATGCAGAGTTTAAAGAAAAACAGTTTTCAGTTACAAACACACCTGAAGTGGAAGCATCAGCATGCTTCTTCTTCTTGAGATCAGCAAGATATTCAGCACAGTTGCGTTTCCAATGTCCTGACTTTTTACAGTAAAAACATTCTCCTTTTCCACTTCCCATAGCCCCGGCTTTGTCTTTCCCCTTCGCCTTTCTAACTCCACCTTTCTGTTTGATGGACTTCTTCTTTTTCTTTCCCTTGGCCTTAGCTTTTGGGAATGAAGAGGAAGATGGCCCAGCAACCAGAGCAGGAGTCCTTGCCGTTTTCAACGTGTTCTCTGCACTTCTCAACATATTGAGAAGTTCAGGCAATGATTTCTCCAAACCATTCATATTGAAATTTACTATGAACGGAGCAAAAGCAGGGGGGAGAGACTGTAGAACAATATCCGTATATTGCTCATTATCCATAGTCCATCCCAGTCCCTCAAGTTCTTCAATAAGACCAATCATCTTCAAAACATGGTCTCCAACTGATGCACCAGGGGCCATTCGCATCTGAAACAACTTTCTAGATGCCTCGTATCTCAAAGTACGAGATTGCTCTTCATACAACTCCTTTGTGTGAAGAAAGATGGATTGTACATCCATATTCTCGTGTTGCTTCTGATGGACATTGTCCATAGAAGCGAGCGCGAGGCACTTGGCCGTGTTGCAGTCATTTTCCCAAGTTTTTCGGATCTCCCTATCCGAGACAGATGATTCAGGTCCTGGGACGGGTGGGGCTTCGGTATTGAAGACATATGATACCTTATCATATGAAAGTGCAATGTTCAAGTTCCTCAACCATTCTTTATAATTTGGTCCTGTCAGTTTATTTTTCTCAAGTAGAAGCTTAAGTCCTGACATCTGTAACTGCCATTCGGAGAGAGAAAAGGATACACTTAGCGAAATGCTCTTTCAAAGAATTAGATTGGTGATTATTTTATCTAATCGATGTCTCCCACTGCTTTTAATCAAATTTTCTTTCAAAACCTGAAAAGAAAACTAGCCAGGAATAATTTTCCTGGAAGTAACACTTACTCACAGTGAGATCGAGATCCAACTATCACACAGCTGGTATGCAATCTCATTGCAAATTTCAACTCTTGAAATTCCCGATATGGTTTTTACCCCTAGTCACTTATGACCTTGGCTATGGTCAACATATCATAAGTACTAGTCAAATTCTACCCGTCATTTCGTGATTAACTAGACCCACCCATATGACCCTTGACTATGATCAACATAATCACATGAATGTCCTAACTAATCGCATCATATGCTTTGTAGGAAGACATCACTTAGCTACCGTACACCACGCCTTGACTATAATCAACATACGCAGCACGAATACTAAGTACTCTGCTTCCTAAAATGATGGAGGGTTGCGGATGGTTTTTAAGAAAACCTTTAACGCTTTGAACTTGATCTCGTTGTAGAATCAAACGGTTAAGAAAAGGAGTGGCTTAAGCTCCGCATCTTCTTGAAACTTGCATTTTTCATAAAAAGCCGAGTTGGTTTCAAATCTGATTCTACAACATCATTTGGTTTCTTTTCTTTACATTAATCTCATTAATGTGATCCCATCATTTAAGTTCCTAAGCCATCACAGAATAGAACGTATACTTATACCATCCGCATTCGCCACAGTGTCCCGTTATGCACCTTAGGTTACTTAACTAACGGCATAGCGGGGCGGGACTAGCGCGGGTGTAAAATATAAGCAACGTTTATTATATATCATATATATAATAATAATCCATTTGTCTCAGATACTAAGTAATCACATTACAGAATATCAACAGCAGAAGCAAATAAAAGGATATCTAGGATGTCCGTATTTTGTATCGAGCCAACAATAGAAAATACGGATTCCACGGTCGTGATGAATAGCCAAGCCCACACCCCTAGACCCCTACGAGAGCGGCAAGTGATCCCGCCAATTCTAGAGTTTAGGAGACCCGGTCTCGACTCCTCGAGATGGCCTCCCATTGAACCCTAGAACCCGGTCACTTGTGCTCCCCTCCTTGGGTCTATCCTAATGCGGAAAAGTAAATAATATACAATTGATTTATACATGAATGAAAAATAAAACTCTCATCTCAAATAAAAACCCCCGGCTATTCATTCGCGACAATCCTACTCATCATATCTCAGCAACACATAATATCTCATATCATCAACGTAAGTAAGTATGCGTATCCCGATTGTCGTTGACGTATAGCAACGAAAACGGCGATACACCACATACTACACTTACGGTCGCAGAAAATAAAATGAAAAACTACAACATTTGGAATCCACAATCACCTTAGACATCATAAATTCGAAATATCACATACTTCGTATTTCATGCCTAACTATATGAATTCCACATATTGTATCACATTTCAGATAAATAGACAATGTTAAACTCTTCGATCGAATAAACAAACACCCAAGATTTCCCAAACTGCACAACACTTGAGCCGAGTTCAAAAATTTCTAGAATATGCCACAGCCCCTTATGGACCAACCGTAGAAGGGCCAAACCAACGCCTCACATGTGGCAACGCTAAACTACCACAAACCCTAAGGTTCGGCGATAGTTTTGACGGTCACATAATCGAGTTAAGATTATGTTCTTCTAGAGTGTCCACAGATACGCTTGCATGTTTTTCGAAGATTTCGAACTAGGGAAAAATCCAACACTTGGAATATTTCCAATACGGGAAAAATTACGTTTCTAATATTCGTTCAAACATTTTAACACGTTCTAAAAATCTGAAAATCTGAACGAAGTTAAATCTTTCCAATCGAATCACCAAATACAATAGATCTCCAGAATACTCAACACTTGAGTAAGTTTAAAATATTTCAGAGGCATGTACTAATTAAATCAGGTCCACTGCATAAAAAATTATTTCCTGAACCCCTTGTACGGCCGCGGATCCGCGGCCAAAGGCATGCTTTTGCCGCGGATCCGCGGCTCTTTGGAGCGATCATGAAATTTTTTTTATATGGTAATTCATAAAAAAGCCTGCAGAATTTTTTAAGAACTTTTAATTTGGAAAAATCCAATTTTCAAAAAATTTCCAGAGAGCGGTCCAAATTGGTGTTTCGTGGTTCGATCGGACTTTTAACATCGCCTACGCATCGCCTAAAGCTCTAGCTTGGCTCTGATACCACTGCTGGGCTAGCCTTGCACCTCGTCAAGGGTTCGGTAGCATCACATATGCCATAATCAAAATTTTAGAGGTGCTAAGTTAACTCGACAAGAATCGAAACTAGAAGTTTTAGGGATTCATACAAATAAGCATCATATGCAAATGTAAAACTATCACTAAGAGTGGAGATTACAACCTTTGTAGATCTCCCTCGGTGACTCCTTGGCACTATGAGAGTTTGGAACGGATCGATGGAAGTCTTCCTTGTCCACGATGATCCACCCGAAGTCCCTTTGCCCAAAGCTCCTTGCCTTACTTGTTTCGCAAACGAAGTAGAGCAAACACCCTACGCAAATCGGCTAGATGTGTGTAGTATGATGATGTGGTTTATGTTCTTCAATTGAAATCCTTTCTTTTATCAATCTTCACTCAAGAGAGAAATCAAGAGAGGAAGAAGAAGATAATGGTGGCTTGAGCTTTCTATCATATCACATATGATAACTTGTTTTCTTCACACCCTTGCACTAATTGTACTTTGGTTTTTCATTGTATGTTTCATATCACATATGAAGCTATTTATAGTGATGAGAAGGAATAATCACCATTATTCCATTACCACCATAATTGTGAGTGGAAATTCTTTTCATAAAGAATTAAGCATGGATGGAAATTCTTTTCATTAAGTTAAGTAAAGCTTACCCACTAAAGAATAAAGGAGCATGAGTGGGTTTTCTTTTCATTAACTTAAAATGATAAATACAAATTAAAAGCTTCAATATAAGTCTTGCATTGCCACCATTCTTGTATCAACAACCATGATACTATGTATGCATGTATGTGTCCATGCACATCATCATGTGCATACATGCATGCATACAAAAGGATTTACTTAAAGAATTAATCTAAATGTAATTTGTTAAATCAACACTTGATTTAGCAAACCGGTCATATCTCATACGATCCGACAAATAGAAAATGCCCGATTAATATACGTTATCACATAACCGTATTTAATCGGGTCCCGCGCATATCTCAAATGCACACCACATCTTTTGCCTGAGCCAGGAAACTTCATTGTGGGACTCTAAGACTCGTCAATACGCCAGCAGTAGATGATGATCATATCAAACATCTACAAGCCGCAAGAGGTCAGCTAAACATAACGGCCACCCGGGTATTGAAGCGATCAGAAGAAAACCAGCGAAGCTGTAAAAACTCCAGTCGAGCCAACTGGCAACACTTACCGTACAGTCCGGTCTCTTCGTCAGATATGCTGCATATCGAGTCTAGGGATGGAATCGTCGTCCCCAGTAACTCAATAAGTCATGCTGGTGTATGGCTCATAACAGATTGAGAAACTACTGATAACTCTTATCAGTAAATCTCAGCAGCCCTGGCCAGGGACTTCATGTTATAGCCAATCGAGTATAGCACAACATCAACCCCCAATACCGGGAGAGACGAAACCCCTCCTATCGCTCATTGCCTCCATGCGCCTCGAGACTGTACCCAAAGACCACCTGTTTGCACGACTCAGTAGAGCCGTGGTAGGGTGGAGATCAAAGTATAGTGGGAGGACACACAAGACTCTATGACGATCTCGGGTCTACAGACTAACCTGTACCAGTGTTCCTTGAGAACTGCTATCCGACGATAGATATAATACCACATAGGAGTTCTCGGCGAGTCCGTTCAGTGTACCCAGTCTCCACTGAGCACCCGCATACAATCTTTGGTGTCTCCTCACCAGATGGATATGGGATCATCCATCGCCCATCATATGGGACAAGAATGGTATACGCTAGTCAACTCTGGAATATCGATGCCCTGTCTCGATACACCCTCGACTAGGAACAGTTCAAGGATATGCTTATAGACTACATGTGCCCCACTAGTATGATCCGCATCATAATCACAGTAGTCAAGCAAATATCCTTTGGGCTTTATCAGCATGTGTAAATGATTAAATCTACATGTCCAGCTAAAGTAAACCAGATAGCGTACTATCATGTTGAGCAAGAAATTCATCTATCTCCATAGATAATATGTCCAAGTTTCCACTATCCATATAATGGCCTTTAGGGCATACAAATTACTAACACAATCTCCCATTTGCACTTAAGGCTAATTATTGCGATGTCGCATACTCACAGCCCGTGTGATACCGAACACCTAACTCCTCTACTAATCAGTTTCATAAAGCTCGTTTGTGAAACTATCGCGTTCGAGAAATAACATCAGTGAGTAGATCCGCTCTGATGTTTCTTTCTATATCTCTCTTTTCTCAAGTTCGCGGAGAAAGCCATCTCCCAAAATGAGCAATACCTGTCTTAGAATATGTCTGGATATCTGATGGGACCCAGTTCACAAATGAACTCCAAATCCAGTAAACTTCTTAGACTGTATTGTCAACTGAATTTAATCAGTATTCTGCACCATGCCTCCCTCTGTATTCGCTTAGACTACCTGTCCAAACTACTGCCCCTCAGTATCCTGCCCCAAGTTAACCGAACTTTCTTAAAACACTGGCTTTTGGATTGTCAGAGTTGCATACTTCATTGCCACTCCTACTTTTACCCTTTGCATTTTTCCGGAACATTCCGTATCACTACGAAGATCCACAGTTATTGGATATGACCATCGTATAGTTACATACGAACTCGAAGAAACTTGTTTCAGATTCGAGGATGGTTTCCGGATCAGGAGAAATAGAATAAGATTCGAGGATGGTATCAGATTTGAGGATGGTTTCCAAAAGTCAGAGTTATAGTTTTCCCTCTGACGAGGGGCAGTAGTTTGGACAGATGGTCCAAGCGGATACTGAGGGAGGTGATTGTTTATAAAAATTCTTGTTTGTGTAAATCAAATCAAATAGTCCCCGGCAACGGCTCCATTTGATTGATTAAGAAATTCGAGACTGTGTAAGTCTACGTTAGCGCCCCGGCCGTCTACAGACGCCATAATGCGGAATAAAACTTTTAAACTGGCGCTATCGTATACTTTAACCCGGATCTGCCATTATTGCTAAACTAACAAACTGTAAAGAGTGTAGGAATGTTATACCGAACGATCCGAGTCCTTCGTTCTTCAACCATCATCCCACGCTCCGTTGCGGCTGCTCCGAACTCGTCGATCTCCGATCTCCTCGTCGAGGTGGCACCACATGATCGGTTCTTTAAACGGGCTCCCGCCTCTGACTCGAGGCAACTCGATCGTCAAGTTTGCTAAAAGAGACGACCAAGAATGATGTAGAGAATGAGTAGATGACTTTGTCTCACTTCGTCCAAATCCGTGGACGATCGGTTAATGAAGTTGCTGAAGGAATCGGGTGATGGAATGAAATGGACTGTGAAATTCCATACACCGATAAAACCTATCATAATCTTTTCTCTCTAAAATGAAATCAACAAGTGAGAGTGTATGAGGAGAGAGAGAGGGCAAGCCATATATAGCAAGAGGGAGGTGACCGTAGGAGAGGGGGGTGACCTTAAGCAAGCTTCTCTCTTCAAAAGATCAAGAAGAAAATATCCTTAAGTAAACAAAAAACTTTAATGATAAGCATGACTCATATTAACATAGTCATCACTTAATAAATGAACCATTAAAGCCAAGATGACTCATTAGCCACTTCATCACTTCTAGAAGCTTCTAGAATGATGACTCACTCATATCTGAAGAAAAGATAAATCCGTCTTTAACTAAATGTTAAAAGACGGCAGATAGAAAACTGGAAACTGGCAACTTCCAAAAGTGATCCTGAAACAACTTTCAGGATAACCCCGAAACTGTATAAATATACCCGCATTTGTATTACGACCGAATACAAATACAACTGAGACAAAGATATTATACCTACTCAATATAATACTCGGATCCGGCTTAAACCAAAGCCGACCAGTATTATCTGCCCGAAAAATAACACGTGCGTAAACGCACGTGCATTTTCCGAACCCTGCCATAAAACCATACGGCCTCTACAACGTTTCGCCCGAACTTGGGAAACTGTCTGTGGGGGACTCTAATGACTCGTCAGTACCCTGGTAGTGGGTTTAACCACAAACCGTCAGCGGCACTAGCTATGCGTAACGGCTGCCCATGGACTGACCTCAAGGGATGCCGATGAGCGCACTCATCCGGAAAACCCTACTGAGCCTAACAGTGACAATGTATATACAGTCCGGTCAGTTCGTCAATGAGAATCGCATATCTGCCTAGGGGGCTAGTAACGTCAGACCCCCAATAGCAGTATAAGTCATGTCGGAGTGAAGCCCAAAATACACCCTGAGATACTACTGGAGTACCTACCAGTAAATCTCCTGCCATGGCCATGGATTTGTGTAATGGCTCTCCTAGACACAGCACGACCTCGCCCCCAATACCGGGAGAGACGAATCCCCTGCCGATCCGCTCACGTGCCTCCATATGGCTCGGGACTGTACCCAAAAGCTACCTGTTTGCACGACTCCTTTGAGCCGTGGTAGGGTAGAAATCAAAGCACAGTGGGAACTCACACGAGACAAATGACGACCTCAGGTCGATGAACTAACCTGTACACATGTCACCAGGGAACTGCTATCTGACGGTAGATATAATACTAACTAGCAGATTCCCGGCGAGTCCTGTCCGGTGTACTCATAACCCAATGAGCACCTGTATACATCTTAGGTGATCCAACTAACACCAGTGGCTTGTGAGACCGGCCACCGCCTCTCGTCGGGGTCTCGACTGTACACACTAGTCTACTCCGGAGTATCGATGCCCTGTCTCGAAACTCCCACGACTAGGGACCACAATTAAGGATATGCATATAAACTACCCAACTCTCACGTATATGATCGCTATCATACTGTTGGTAGTAAAGCAAGATCCTAAGGGCTCTATCAAAGTGTAACATGCAATCAGTCACCTGAACATGTACACGACTGATAAAGGCAAACCAGATAGCATACTATCATTTCGAGTAAGACTGTCCTACCGGGATAGGTCCTCCGCAATCATTGCAATCACGTACCTGCGATCCAATAATTGACTATGAGGGCACTATCTCCAACAATCTCCCACTTGCACTCAAGGCTAATATTGCGATGTCGACTACTCACAGCCCGTGTGAAACCGAACATCCAACTCCTCTACTAATCAGTTTCACAAAGCCCGTTTGTAAAACTATTGTGTTCGAGAAATAGCTTTGGTGAGTGGATCCGCCTAGAAGTTTCTTTCTGTATCTCTCTTAATCTCAAATTCGCGGAGAAAACCATCTCCCGAATTGAGTAGTACCTGTCTTAGAATATGTCTGGATATCTGATGGGACCTTAGTTCATAAATGAACTCCATATCCGAACTTCTTAGACTGTATGGATCACTGAACCTAATCAGTATCCGGCACCATGCCATCTACAGTATCCTCTGGAACCACCTGTCCATAATACTGTCCCTTGTCAGAGGGAAAACTAAAACTCTGACAATCACTCTGTCATCCATGTCACCTTTGAAGCCTGGAATGATAACCGTCTCCCGAAAGAGGCTGCCGTTATCAAATCCATAGAACATGTACCAATGTTCTAAAACTGCTTCCTTATGTTTCTCCAGGATTGGATTAATACAAACTTATTGCATCTAGTGCAAAAACAACATTTGGTGTGGTACTTGACATCTCATGATTGACTCAATTGCCTAAGCAAGTGATCTGCCAATCATGCACTTCCCTCTCCCCTTTAGTCTATACGACACCTTTAGAGAGGGTGACTCCATCACCTGCAGGTACACCACCATGCTAGGAGTCATCTATTCTAAAAACCATTAGAATACTGTCAAAGCACCCACATTGGGAAACTACCCAAATCCAGATCTAAAACCAAAGATCTAGAAACCAGAATGTCAAATATTATATCCATATCCTGTCTGGAGAAACAACTGTGTGACGACCACAGTACAACCGATCGTAGTATAGGAATTTTACTTCCTACTCTGTGTATGTCATCCAGATACCATGACATCACACCCTACTACCTTCTTAACTGATCCATCCCCTATTCTGATTGAAGTCAAACCCATGACTGTCACATCAAAATTAGATGATCTATCTCCGCTATATCTGCTCTAGTCTATAAATAGACATAAGCTACTTGCCCACCATGCTTCCGCTGCTCCCACTGACTACGACAACCCTCCTACCGGGTCTCATATCCTGGAACAACAGTAGTGTCAAGTCTTGGTAGATAAGAACCTCCCTGTCACCGTCCTTGAGTCTACCGAAGTACCTCTCGGGTGTCTGAGGTTACCTACCATACCTGCGGAGTGGCTATTGGAATGTCAAACCTGATTGAAAATATAGGTCCTATTAAATTTTCTGTAATCGTTCGCGGTTCTGGAATCACTTCCAGTTCTACCATACTCCCACTACTGTTTTCTGAAAAAGATCCATTTTTACTAAAACTGTGGCGAGTCAAGAACAATATCACTATTGATCTTCCAAATGGTAGAATATCAACCCTCGTCATAGCCAGGGTCAACCCACAAACAGCCATTACAGAAACGTGCCCTGAGTTATCCAGTGTCTGGTTTTAATCATAAGCTGGACAACTCCCCATACCTTAATTTCTTTTAAGGTACGATCCATTCTATATCCAATACAGAAACTTTGGCACTTATTTAATTGGAACCATATTCGAATCATGCAGCTGTCTCCAGTGCATATCAATTTAATGGAAAGAGGCTAATCAGCATTACTCAACTTAGGAATCCATCCATTTATGAGTAACCTAAAAGAGAAATACGTTTCTCAAAACCATCACTATAATCTGAATACCAATCACAAGAATCTACATCTTCGATCTCTTTGAAGAATCCCGATACTTGTGATACCTGGTTCTCTACTTTATTCTTATACCCACAACTTCTCAAAACTTAGACCTTGTATTTCTACGAAACACTCGTCTAAATACTAGATAAGTTATAAGTAAACAGAACATAGTACGAGGACCTACCCCTTTGTCCTGATGGACACTTGGACAACATACAATACTCTGTATAAGTCCGCTGAGTTAAACAACTCAAAACCTGTGCGTCGTAGGTAGAAAACTGTACCCTGGCGATTTCCTCAAATATCACCAATTACAACGAATTCCGATATAATGAGGATGATTACCTAATTCCCAATATCTTACTCCCACTCATCATCTGTAAAACCATACAGATATGAGAATGAAACCTGGTAAATACATACCCTTGGAGTAAGTGTCTAATCGGGAAAACAGTTTTTCTTTAACGATGCACTGAAACATGAAAAATGTCTCGTAGGGGTATCCTGGTATTCATAGCAATGCCTCTTCCATAATCCAATTCATGACTTCAACCGTATATTTTATTGCCGTCTCTCCAAATCCCTTTATTTGTCTTTAGTCGTTACCTTCTGTACGCCATCGTTATGCTAAATGGTTTTCTTCCTTCCCTACCGTTCGGCACCAGCCTATGGTTTGGAAGAAGACTATCCAGTAAGCATAATAGGTGTACCCTCCTAAACCAAGGAGTACTCGCATATCGAGAGAAGGTGATGATAAAAGACAACTGAATAATACCTTATTCTTTTAAAGGTGAAATAGGAGTGGCGATGAAGTACGCGGTTTTGGTCGTGAATGATATCAGTCGCAATTTACTTTGCCCTCTTTCTAATCCCTTTATTTTATCTTTACATATTACCTTCTGCACACCCTACTTAGGCTAATTGGTTTTCTTCATTCCCTACCTTTCGGCACCAGCCTATGGTTTGGAATAAGACTATCCAATAGGCGTAATAGGTGTACTCTCCTAAACGAAGGAGCTCTCGCAACCTGAGAGAAGGTGATAATAAAAGGCAACTGAATAAACCAATTCTATTTCTCCTGAACCTGGATCCATCCCCGAAGAAGTCCCTTCGAGTTCGTATATAACCATACGATGGCTCTATCCAATGGAAGTGGATATCCGTAGTAATACGGGTGTTCTGAGAAATACAAAGGGTAAAAGAAGGAGTGGCAATGACTTATGCAACTCAGACAATCGAAACGCCAGTATTTTAAGAAGGTTCGGTCAACCTGGTCACTGAGTCATAGTCTAGGGCGGTCAAAGGTCGCTGCCAAAGAGAGAGAGAGAAAAGAAACACTCTGCGTGCACTCTAACCTAGATCAGAATGGTCATCATTTTATCTAATCCGGAAACCTCCCACTGTCCTGTCAAATTCTCCTCCAAACCTAAAGAAGAATCAATCGGGATCACCCGAAGAGTAAACTAACTCATCAGTGGGAATCGGGATCCAACTCTCATCGCATGATAACGTGATGGAATGCATCCACGTTACTCATACTCCAGAAGGTATGCGCATACTTGGCAAGTTTCAGTTTCTTTAGAAACTCCCGATATAGTTTTTGCCCCATGCTCTTATAACCTTGGCGTTAGGTCAAAATGTCATAAGTCACATGCCAAGTTCTACCCATCACTATCTTGTTAATTTGAACCCACCCGCACATACCCTTGGCGTTAGGTCAAAATGGCAGAACGGCTGTCCCAAACCAACTCATCTATCTATGCAACAATTGAATACCCAGCAGCTACCAAACACTATGCCTTGGCGTTAGGTCAAAATACATAGCTTGAATACTACTGAATACTCAAAAGAAGTGACGGAGGGCTACGGCTGGTTTTTGGCGAAAAACCTTTAGCATAGTGAACTTGATATCGCTGAAGGAACCTGATAGCTTTTTAAAATATAGTGGCGAAAACCTTTTGCTAAAGAGGTCACTCCCGGTAAAGGGATCTCGGCTCTTTCCTCGTGGAATGAGGTGCAGGATATTCCACTGAATACCGCTATGCAAAGCAACTTGTAATCGACTATAGTAAAGTTATTACTCTGACGCAAACTTCTGTCCAAGGGGTCAGTCCCGGTGAATGGATATCGGCCCTTGCCCCGTCGAATGAGGTGCAGGATATTCCACTGAATACCGCTATGCATAACAAAAGGAAACGTCTTTGTAACAACACTTTTTAAATTGTTCCAACAACTGTATATAGGTTTTTTTTTACTTTGCGTTGATCAGAATCAACGCAGTCCCATCATTTAATCACACCAGAAAAGAACGAAAATAAAATGTACGTATATGCCATCCGCATTCGTCACTGGGTCCCGTCATCACTCGTTAGGTTACTTAACTAACGACAGAGCGGGGACTGGACTAGCGTGGGTGTAAAACATATACAACATCTAATAGTATATAAACCAATATACATAATCGCTCCAGGCGTGATAATATGCAACATTACAGAAAAGTAATAAGCATCACAGAACAATACAGATATCTGGGATCCCCGAGTTTCACAGAGCCGCTGCTGAAACTCGACGTTCCCCTGTCGTGTGGATAGCCTGTGCAATGAAACCTAGACCCCTACGGGTGCGGCAAGTTACCCGCCAAAACCTGAAGCGAGGTAGTCCCCACAGCATAGTGAATGGAACACCCGGCACTTCACGGAATCCGGTAAATTGAGCACCCCTCCTTGGGTCAACCTGTACCCTCTACGAGTGCGGCGAATAGTCTGCCAATTCTGAAGTGGGGCCCCTCTGTTGGAGATAGTGCCCTCATAGTCAATTATTGGATCGCAGGTACGTGATTGCAATGATTGCGGAGGACCTATCCCGGTAGGACAGTCTTACTCGAAATGATAGTATGCTATCTGGCTTGCCTTTATCAGTCGTGTACATGTTCAGGTGACTGATTGCATGTTACACTTTGATAGAGCCCTTAGGATCTTGCTTTACTACCAACTGTATGATGGCGATCATATACGTGAGAGTTGGGTAGTTTATATGCATATCCTTAATTGTGGTCCCTAGTCGTGGGAGTTTCGAGACAGGGCATCGATACTCCGGAGTAGACTAGTGTGTACAGTCGAGACCCCGACGAGGGGCGGTGGCCGGTCTCACAAGCCACTGGTGTCAGTTGGATCACTTAAGATGTATACAGGTGCTCATTGGGTTATGAGTACACCGGACAGGACTCGCCGGGAATCTGCTAGTTAGTACTATACCTATCGTCAGATAGCAGTTCCCTGGTGACATGTGTACAAGTTAGTTCATCGACCTGAGGTCGTCATTTGTCTCGTGTGAGTTCCCACTGTGCTTTGATTTCTACCCTACCACGGCTCAAAGGAGTCGTGCAAACAGGTAGCTTTTGGGTACAGTCCCGAGCCATATGGAGGCACGTGAGCGGATCGGCAGGGGTTTCGTCTCTCCCGGTATTGGGGGCGAGATCGTGCTGTGTCTAGGAGAGCCATTACGCAAAGCCCTCGGCCGAGGCAGGAGATTTACTGGTAGGTATTCCAGTAGTATCTCAGGGCGTTCTGGGCTACACTCCGACACGACTTATACTGCTAATGGGGGTCTGACGTTACTAGCCCCCTAGGCGGATATGCGATACTCATTGACGAACGGACCGGACTGTATATACATTGTCACTGTTAGGCTCAGTAGGGTTTTCGGAGGAGTTCGCTCATCAGTCTCCCTTGAGTTCGCTCCTCGGCCACCCTTGAGGTCAGTCCATGGGCAGCCGTTACGCATAGCTAGTGCCGCTGACGGTTTGTGGTTAAACCCACTGCCAGGGTGCTGACGAGTCATTAGAGTCCCCCACAGACAGTCTCCCAAGTTCGGGCGAAACGTTGTAGAGGCCGTATGGTTTTATGGCAGGGTTCGGAAAATGCACGTGCGTTTACGCACGTGTCGATTTTCGGACAGATGATACTGGTCGGCTTTGGTTTAAGCCGGATCCGAGTATTATATTGAGTATGTATAATATCTTTGTCTCAGTTGCGTTTGTATTCGGTCGTAATACAAATGCAGGTATATTTATACAGTTTCGGGGTTATCCTGAAATTCGTTTCAGGATCACTTTTGGAAGTTGCCAGTTTCCAGTTTTCTATCAGCCGTCTTTTAACATTCGGTTAAAGGCGGATTTGTCTTTTCTTGAGATGAGTGTGGATTCTTCTAGAAGGTTCTAGATGAGGTGACTAGGATTAAATGGTGTTAAGTTTTCATTGGTTGCATTTAATGGTTCATTAATGCTTGATGAGGTGTTATTAGTGATTCATGCTTTGTTATTAATGGTTTTGGATTGCTTAAGATATTTTTGAAGTGAGAAGCATTCTCTTGTGGTCACCCCCCTCTCCTACGGTCACCTCCCTCTTGCTATATATGGCTTGCCCTCTCTCTCTACTCATTCTAACTCTCACTTGATGTTTCATTTCGGTTAGAAAAGATTATGATAGCATTCGGGGTGTATGGAATTTTACAGTTCATTTCATTCCATCACCCGATTTCCACGGCAACTTCATTAACCGATCGTCCACGGATTTAGACGAAGTGAGACAAAGTCATCTACTCATTCTCTACATCAATCTTGGTCGTCTCTTTTAGCAAACTTGACGATCGAGTTGCCTCGAGTCAGAGGCGGGAGCCCGTTTAAAGAACCGATCATGTGGTGCCACTTCGACGAGGACATCGGAGATCGACGAGATCGGAGCAGCCGCAACGGAGCGTGGGATGATGGTTGAAGAACGAAGGACTCGGATCGTTCGGTATAACATTCCTACACTCTTTACAGTTTGTTAGTTTAGCAATAATGGCAGATCCGGGTGAAAGTATACGATAGCGCCAGTTTAAAAGTTTTTGTTCCGCATTTGGCGTCTGTAGACGGCCGGGGCGCTAACGTAGACTTACAGTGGTATCAGAGCCTAACCATTTTGCTATACTAACTTGTGCTAACGTGTTCAAAACTTCGATCGAACCGAAAAACCAAAACTGCAAAAATCCTACCTGACAGTTTCTGTTAATTTTAAACGGTCTCAAAATTTATTTCTGGATGTCTTAAAAATCTGTGCAGGGAATTCTAAGAGCCACGACAAAATTTGGGGTCGTGATCCCTCCAAGCTGCCGCGGAAGGGCGGCCAAACCCATGGTTTGGCCGCGCAACCGCGGCCACGTGGGGAGTACGTGCTCTCAAATTTTGTCAGTTGGTTCTATGTGGGATTTTGGGGTTTTTGGTATATAAAGTTTTGGCCCAGGTTTTGTTACTGTTCACCAGTAAGCAGTGGGGCCCACTTTTTGATAATTGGTCTTTGGTCGATCGTAATTTAAACACGTTAGTTTACAGTGCTTACATTATATCTCCGACCGGGAATGTCATTTGATCGGTAAACCGCGTTTAACTGCTATAGTTCTTTTAGACGGGTTTGGGAACGTGACATTCGCGTTGATGTTCTGTGTTGTGCTGTGATGTTGCGGATTTGTCGTGGTGGATAGCAGTGTGCAATGGTAGTACAGTTTGTGTTTATTTGTACATTTGATATTGCGGGGCGAGCGTCCAACTTGTGGACTGCCGTCACTGCCTGTTGTATAATATTCTTTTGGGGCACGACCAGGTTGCGGTCGATGTACCTATTGTACTATTTTTCATTACTGTACTAGGTTTTGCCCCGAGACGGAGTCCACGGATAGCCGGGTTCTGGGGGCAACGGGTCCGCATCTCATGGCTTTGAGAGGCAAAGGGGTCCCACTTCAGAATTGGAAGACTATTCGCCGCACTCGTAGGGGGTACAGGTTAACCCAAGGAGGGGTGCTCAAATTACCGGATTCCGTGAAGTGCCGGGTGTTCCATTCACTATGCTGTGGGGACTACCTCGCTTCAGGTTTTGGCGGGTAACTTGCCGCACCCGTAGGGGTCTAGGTTTCATTGCACAGGCTATCCACACGACAGGGGAACGTCGAGTTTCAGCAGCGGCTCTGTGAAACTCGGGGATCCCAGATATCTATATTGTTCTGTGATGCTTATTACTTTTCTGTAATGTTGCATATTATCACGCCTGGAGCGATTATTGTATATTGGTTTATATACTATTAGATGTTGTATATGTTTTACACCCGCGCTAGTCCAGTCCCCGCTCTGTCGTTAGTTAAGTAACCTAACGGGTGATGACGGGACCCAGTGACGAATGCGGATGGCATATACGTACATTTTATTTTCGTTCTTTTCTGGTGTGATCGAATGATGAGACTGCGTTGATTCTGATCAACGCAAAGTTAAAACAAACCTGTATACAGTTGTTGGAACAATTTAAAAAGTGTTGTTACAAAGACGTTTCCTTTTGTTATGCATAGCGGTATTCAGTGGAATATCCTGCACCTCATTCGACGGGGCAAGGGCTGATATCCCTTCACCGGGACTGACCCCTTGGGCAGAAGTTTGCGTCAGCGTAATAACTTCACTATAGTCGATTACAAGTTGCTTTGCATAGCGGTATTCAGTGGAATATCCTGCACCTCATTCCACGAGGAAAGAGCCGAGATCCCTTTACCGGGAGTGACCTCTTTAGCAAAAGGTTTTCGCCACTATATTTTAAAAAGCTATCAGGTTCCTTCAGCGATATCAAGTTCACTACGCTAAAGGTTTTTCGCCAAAAACCAGCCGTAGCCCTCCGTCACTTCTTTTGGGTATTTAGTAGTATTCAAGCTATGCATTTTAGCCAAAGTTAAGGCATAGTGTATGGTAGCTGCTGGGTATTCAATTGTTGCATAGATAGATGAGTTAGTTTGGGACAGTCGTTCTGCCGATTGGCCAAAGTCAGGGGCATGTGCGGGTGGGTTCAAATTGACAAGATAGTGACGGGTAGAACTTGGCATGTGACTTATGACATTTTGACCAAAGCCAAGGTTATAAGAGCATGGGGCAAAAACTATATCAGGAGTTTCTAAAGAAACTGAAACTTGCCGAGTATGCGCATACCTTCTGGAGTATGAGTAACGTGGATGCATTCCATCACGTTATCATGCGATGAGAGTTGGATCCTGATTCCCACTGATGAGTTGGTTTACTCTTCGGGTGATCCCGATTGATTCTTCTTTAGGTTTGGAGGAGAATTTGACAGGACAGTGGGAGGTTTCCGGATTAGATAAAATGATGACCATTCTGATCTAGGCTAGAGTGCACGCAGAGTGTTTCTTTTCTCTCTCTCTCTTTGGCAGCGACCTTTGACCGACCTTAGACTATGACTCAGTGACCAGGTTGACCGAACCTTCTTAAAATACTGGCTTTTGGATTGTCTATGTTGCATAAAGTCATTGCCACTCCTTCTTTTACCCTTTGAATTTCTCAGAACACCCGTATTACTACGGATATCCACTTCCATTGGATAGAGCCATCGTATGGTTATATACGAACTCGAAGGGACTTCTTCGAGGATGGATCCAGGTTCAGGAGAAATAGAATTGGTTTATTCAGTTGTCTTTTATTATCACCTTCTCTCAGGTTGCGAGAGCTCCTTGGTTTAGGAGAGTACACCTATTACTCCTATTGGATAGTCTTATTCCAAACCATAGGCTGGTGCCGAAAGGTAGGGAATGAAGAAAACCAATTAGTCTAAGTAGGGTGTGCAGAAGGTAATATGTAAAGACAAAAATAAAGGGATTAGAAAGAGGGCAAAATAAATTGCGACTGATATCATTCACGACCAAAACCGCGTACTTCATCGCCGCTCCTATTTCACCTTTAAAAAGAATAAGGTATTATTCAGTTGTCTTTTATCATCACCTTCTCTCAGTTGCGAGTACTCCTTGGTTTAGGAGGGTACACCTATTATGCTTACTGGATAGTCTTCTTCCAAACCATAGGCTGGTGCCGAACGGTAGGGAAGGAAGAAAACCAGTTAGCCTAACGATGGTGTACAGAAGGTAACGACTAAAGACAAATAAAGGGATTTGGAGAGATGGCAATAAAATATACGGTTGAAGTCATGAATTGGATTATGGAAGAGGCATTGCTATGAATACCAGGATACCCCTACGAAACATTTTCATGTTTCAGTGCATTGTTAAAAGAAAAACTGTTTTCCCGATTAGACACTTACTCCAAGGGTATGTATTTGCCAGGTTTCATTCTCATATCTGTATGGTTTTACAGATGATGGGTGGGAGTAAGATATTGGGAATTAGGTGATCATCCTCATTATATCGGAATTCGTTGTAATTGGTGATATTTGAGGAAATCGCTAGGGTACAGTTTTCCACCTACAACGCACAGGTTATGAGTTGTTCAACTCAGCGGACTTATACAGAGTATTGTATGTTGTCCAGTGTCCATCAGGACAAAGGGGTAGGTCCTCGTACTATGTTCTGTTTACTTATAACTTCTCTAGTATTTAGACAAGTGTTTCGTAGAAATACATGGTCTAAGTTTTGAGAAGTTGTGGGTATAAGAATAAAGTAGAGAACCATGTATCACAAGTATCGGGATTCTTCAAAGAGATCGAAGATGTAGATTCTTGTGATTGGTATTCAGATGATAGTGATGGTTTTGAGAAACGTGTTTCTCTTTCAGGTTACTCATAATTGGATGGATTCCTAAGTTGAATAATGCTGATTAGCCTTTTTCCATTAAGTTGATATGCACTGGAGACAGCTGCATGTATTGAATATGGTTCCAATTAAATTAGTGCCAAAGTTTCTGTATTGGATATAGAATGGATCGTACCTTAAAAGATATTAAGGTACGGGGAGTTGTCCAGCTTACGATTAAAACCAGATTCTGGATAACTCAGGGCACGATTCTGTAATGGCTGTTTGTTGGTTGACCCTGGCTATGACGAGGGTTGATATTCTACCATTTAGAAGATCAATAGTGATATTGTTCTTGACTCGCCACAGTTTTAGTAAAAATGGATCTTTTTCAGAAAACAGTAGTGGGAGTATGGTAGAACTGGAAGTGATTCCAGAACCGCGAACGATTACGGAAAAATTTAATAGGACCTATACATTCAATCAGGTTTGACATTCCAATAGCCACTCCGCAGGTATGGTAGGTAACCTCAGACACCCGAGAGGTACTTCGGTAGCCTCAAGGACGGTGACAGGGAGGTTCTTATCTACCCAGACTTGACACTACTGTTGTTCCAGGATATGAGACCCGGTAGGAGGGTTGTCGTAGTCAGTGGGAGCAACGGAAGCATGGTGGGCAAGTAGCTTATGTCTATTTATAGACTTGAGCAGTTATAGCGGAGATAGATCATCTAATTTTGATGTGACAGTCATGGGTTTGACTTCAATCAGAATAGGGGATGGATCAGTTAAGAAGGTAGTAGGGTGTGATGTCATGGTATCTGGATGACATACACAGAGTGGGAAGTAAAATTCCTATACTACGATCGGTTGTACTGTGGTCGTCACACAGTTGTTTCTCCAGATAGGATATGGATATAATATTTGACATTCTGGTTTCTAGATCTATGGTTTTAGATCTGGATTTGGGTAGTTTCCCAATGCGGGTACTTTGACAGATATTCTAATGGTTTTTGGAATAGTTGACTCCTAGCATGGTGGTGTACCTGCAGGTGATGGAGTCACCCTCTCTAAAGGTGTCTTACAGACTAAAGGGGAGAGGGATGCGCATGATTGGCAGATCACTTGCTTAGGCAATTGAGTCAATCATGAGATGTCAAGTACCACACCAAATGTTGGTTTTGCACTAGATGCAATAAGTTTGTATTAATCCAATCCTGGAGAAACATAAGGAAGCAGTTTTAGAACATTAGTACATGTTCTATGGATTTGATAACGGCAGCCTCTTTCGGGAGACGGTTATCATTCCAGGCTTCAAAGGTGACATGGATGACAGAGTGATTGTCAGAGTTATAGTTTTCCCTCTGACGAAGAGGGACAGTATTATGGACAG
Source organism: Agapanthus africanus (assembly GCA_030015575.1). Classification (NCBI taxonomy): domain Eukaryota; kingdom Viridiplantae; phylum Streptophyta; class Magnoliopsida; order Asparagales; family Amaryllidaceae; genus Agapanthus; species Agapanthus africanus. The sequence continues at coordinate 192,784,540 of JASDDO010000006.1, read as the reverse complement.
GTGGTTCAAGAGGATACTGTGGGTGGCATGGTGCCGGATACTGATTAGGTTCAGTGATCCATACAGTCTAAGAAGTTTGGATATGGAGTTCATTTATGAACAAAGGTCCCATCAGATATCCAGACATATTCTAAGACAGGTACTACTCAATTCGGGAGATGGCTTTCTCCACGAACTTGAGATTAAGAGAGATACAGAAAGAAACTTCTAGGCGGATCCACTCACTGAGGCTATTTCTCGAACACAATAGTTTTACAAACGGGCTTTGTGAAACTGATTAGTAGAGGAGTTGGATGTTCGGTTTCACACGGGCTGTGAGTAGTCGACATCGCAATATTAGCCTTGAGTGCAAGTGGGAGATTGTTGGAGATAGTGCCCTCATAGTCAATTATTGGATCGCAGGTACGTGATTGCAATGATTGCGGAGGACCTATCCCGGTAGGACAGTCTTACTCGAAATGATAGTATGCTATCTGGCTTGCCTTTATCAGTCGTGTACATGTTCAGGTGACTGATTGCATGTTACACTTTGATAGAGCCCTTAGGATCTTGCTTTACTACCAACTGTATGATGGCGATCATATACGTGAGAGTTAGGTAGTTTATATGCATATCCTTAATTGTGGTCCCTAGTCGTGGGAGTTTTGAGACAGGGTATCGATACTCCGGAGTAGACTAGTGTGTACAGTCGAGACCCCGACGAGGGGCGGTGGCCGGTCTCACAAGCCATTGGTGTCAGTTGGATCACCTAAGATGTATACAGGTGCTCATTGGGTTATGAGTACACCGGACAGGACTCGCCGGGAATCTACTAGTTAGTACTATACCTATCGTCAGATAGCAGTTCCCTGGTGACATGTGTACAGGTTAGTTCATCGACCTGAGGTCATCATTTGTCTCGTGTGAGTTCCCACTATGCTTTGATTTCTACCCTACCACGGCTCAAAGGAGTCGTGCAAACAGGTAGCTTTTGGGTACAGTCCCGAGCCATATGGAGGCACGTGAACGGATCGGCAGGGGTTTCGTCTCTCCCGGTATTGGGGGCGAGATCGTGCTGTGTCTAGGAGAGCCATTACGCAAAGCCCTCGGCCGAGGCAGGAGATTTACTGGTAGGTATTCCAGTAGTATCTCAGGGCGTTCTGGGCTACACTCCGACACGACTTATACTGCTAATGGGGGTCTGACGTTACTAGCCCCCTAGGCGGATATGCGATACTCATTGACGAACGGACCGGACTGTATATACATTGTCACTGTTAGGCTCAGTAGGGTTTTCGGAGGAGTTCGCTCATCGGTCTCCCTTGAGTTCGCTCCTCGGCCACCCTTGAGGTCAGTCCATGGGCAGCCGTTACGCATAGCTAGTGCCGCTGACGGTTTGTGGTTAAACCCACTGCCAGGGTGCTGACGAGTCATTAGAGTCCCCCACAGACAGTTTCCCAAGTTCGGGCGAAACGTTGTAGAGGCCGTATGGTTTTATGGCAGGGTTCGGAAAATGCACGTGCGTTTACGCACGTGTCGATTTTCGGACAGATGATACTGGTCGGCTTTGGTTTAAGCCGGATCCGAGTTTTATATTGAGTAGGTATAATATCTTTGTCTCAGTTGCGTTTGTATTCGGTCGTAATACAAATGCAGGTATATTTATACAGTTTCGGGGTTGTCCTGAAATTCGTTTCAGGATCACTTTTGGAAGTTGCCAGTTTCCAGTTTTCTATCAGCCGTCTTTTAACATTCGGTTAAAGACGGATTTGTCTTTTCTTGAGATGAGTGTGGATTCTTCTAGAAGGTTCTAGATGAGGTGACTAGGATTAAATGGTGTTAAGTTTTCATTGGTTGCATTTAATGGTTCATTAATGCTTGATGAGGTGTTATTAGTGATTCATGCTTTGTTATTAATGGTTTTGGATTGCTTAAGATATTTTTGAAGTGAGAAGCATTCTCTTGTGGTCACCCCCCTCTCCTACGGTCACCTCCCTCTTGCTATATATGGCTTTCCCTCTATCTCTCCTCATTCTAACTCTCACTTGATGTTTCATTTCGGTTAGAAAAGATTATGATAGCATTCGGGGTGTATGGAATTTTACAGTTCATTTCATTCCATCACCAGATTTCCACGGCAACTTCATTAACCGATCGTCCACGGATTTGGACGAAGTGAGACAAAGTCATCTACTCATTCTCTACATCAATCTTGGTCGTCTCTTTTAGCAAACTTGACGATCGAGTTGCCTCGAGTCAGAGGCGAGAGCCCGTTTAAAGAACCGATCATGTGGTGCCACTTCGACGAGGACATCGGAGATCGACGAGATCGGAGCAGCCGCAACGGAGCGTGGGATGATGGTTGAAGAACGAAGGACTTGGATCGTTCGGTATAACATTCCTACACTCTTTACAGTTTGTTAGTTTAGCAATAATGGCAGATCCGGGTGAAAGTATACGATAGCGCCAGTTTAAAAGTTTTTGTTCCGCATTTGGCGTCTGTAGACGGCCGGGGTGCTAACGTAGACTTACACCCTCTGCCTCTCAAAGCCATGAGATGCGGACCCGTTGCTTTCCCGAACCCGGCTATCCGTGCACTCCGTCTCGAGGCAAAACCTAGTACATTAATGAAAATAGTACAATAGGTACATCGACCGCAACCTGGTCGTGCCCAAAAAAAATATTATACAACAGGCAGTGACGGCTGTCCACAAGTTGGACGCTCGCCCCGCAATATCAAATGTACATATAAACTCAAACTGTACTACCATTGCACACTGCTATCCACCACGACAAATCCGCAACATCACAGCACAAAACAGAACATCAACGCGAATGTCACGTTCGCAAACCCGTCTAAAAGAAGTATAGCAATAGGACGCGGTTTACCGATCAAATGACATTCCCGGTCGGAGATATAATGTAAGCACTGTAAACTAACGTGTTTAAATTTCGATCGACCAAAGTCCAAATATCAAAAAGTGGGCCCCACTGCTTACTGGTGAACAGTAACAAAACCTGGGCCAAAAATATATATACCAAAAATCACAAAATCCAACATATAACCCTCTGACAAAAGTTGGGAGCACGTGCTCCCCACGTGGCCGCGGATGCGCGGCCAAACCATGGGTTTGGCCGCCCTTACGCGGCCTCTTGGAGGGATCACAGTTCCAAATTTTGTCGTGGTTCATAGAATTCCCTGCACGGATTTTTAAGACATTCAGAAATGAATTTTGAGACCGTTTAAAATTAACAGAACTGTCGAGCTAGGATTTTGTGTTTTTCGATTTTCGGTCGGATCGATGTTTTAAACACGTTAGCACAAGTTAGTATAGCAAAATGGTTAGGCTCTGATACCACAGTAAGTCTACGTTAGCGCCCCGGCCGTCTACAAACGCCATAATGCGGAATAAAACTTTTAAACTGGCGCTATCGTATACTTTAACCCGGATCTGCCATTATTGCTAAACTAACAAACTGTAAAGAGTGTAGGAATGTTATACCGAACGATCCGAGTCCTTCGTTCTTCAACCATCATCCCATGCTCCGTTGCGGCTGCTCCGAACTCGTCGATCTCCGATCTCCTCGTCGAGGTGGCACCACATGATCGGTTCTTTAAACGGGCTCCCGCCTCTGACTCGAGGCAACTCGATCGTCAAGTTTGCTAAAAGAGATGACCAAGAATGATGTAGAGAATGAGTAGATGACTTTGTCTCACTTCGTCCAAATCCGTGGACGATCGGTTAATGAAGTTGCCGAAGGAATCGGGTGATGGAATGAAATGGACTGTGAAATTCCATACACCGATAAAACCTATCATAATCTTTTCTCTCTAAAATGAAATCAACAAGTGAGAGTGTATGAGGAGAGAGAGAGGGCAAGCCATATATAGCAAGAGGGAGGTGACCGTAGGAGAGGGGGGTGACCTTAAGCAAGCTTCTCTCTTCAAAAGATCAAGAAGAAAATATCCTTAAGTAAACAAAAAACTTTAATGATAAGCATGACTCATATTAACATAGTCATCACTTAATAAATGCACCATTAAAGCCAAGATGACTCATTAGCCACTTCATCACTTCTAGAAGCTTCTAGAATGATGACTCACTCATATCTGAAGAAAAGATAAATCCGTCTTTAACCAAATGTTAAAAGACGGCAGATAGAAAACTGGAAACTGGCAACTTCCAAAAGTGATCCTGAAACAACTTTCAGGATAACCCCGAAACTGTATAAATATACCCGCATTTGTATTACGACCGAATACAAATGCAACTGAGACAAAGATATTATACCTACTCAATATAATACTCGGATCCGGCTTAAACCAAAGCCGACCAGTATTATCTGCCCGAAAAATAACACGTGCGTAAACGCACGTGCATTTTCCGAACCCTGCCATAAAACCATACGGCCTCTACAACGTTTCGCCCGAACTTGGGAAACTGTCTGTGGGGGACTCTAATGACTCGTCAGTACCCTGGCAGTGGGTTTAACCACAAACCGTCAGCGGCACTAGCTATGCGTAACGGCTACCCATGGACTGACCTCAAGGGATGCCGATGAGCGCACTCATCCGGAAAATCCTACTGAGCCTAACAGTGACAATGTATATACAGTCCGGTCCGTTCGTCAATGAGAATCGCATATCTGCCTAGGGGGCTAGTAACGTCAGACCCCCAATAGCAGTATAAGTCATGTCGGAGTGAAGCCCAAATTACACCCTGAGATACTACTGGAGTACCTACCAGTAAATCTCCTACCATGGCCATGGATTTGTGTAATGGCTCTCCTAGACACAGCACGACCTCGCCCCCAATACCGGGAGAGACGAATCCCCTGCCGATCCGCTCACGTGCCTCCATATGGCTCGGGACTGTACCCAAAAGCTACCTGTTTGCACGACTCCTTTGAGCCGTGGTAGGGTAGAAATCAAAGCACAGTGGGAACTCACACGAGACAAATGACGACCTCAGGTCGATGAACTAACCTGTACACATGTCACCAGGGAACTGCTATCTAACGGTAGATATAATACTAACTAGCAGATTCCCGGCGAGTCCTGTCCGGTGTACTCATAACCCAATAAGCACCTGTATACATCTTAGGTGATCCAACTAACACCAGTGGCTTGTGAGACCGGCCACCGCCCCTCGTCGGGGTCTCGACTGTACACACTAGTCTACTCCGGAGTATCGATGCCCTGTCTCGAAACTCCCACGACTAGGGACCACAATTAAGGATATGCATATAAACTACCCAACTCTCACGTATATGATCGCCATCTTACTGTTGGTAGTAAAGCAAGATCCTAAGGGCTCTATCAAAGTGTAACATGCAATCAGTCACCTGAACATGTACACGACTGATAAAGGCAAACCAGATAGCATACTATCATTTCGAGTAAGACTGTCCTACCGGGATAGGTCCTTCGTAATCATTGCAATCACGTACCTGCGATCCAATAATTGACTATGAGGGCACTATCTCCAACAGACTGTGTAAATCGAATAAGTTTCTTTGTGTCGGTAATTAGAGAATTGAATAAAATTCACAATCAAAGAATTATATTTGACCGCAATCAACTACGGTGTCGGTTGTAGATCGTAAGCGAGTGCGGATCGTCCACAGGGATTGTGCGATTCGTTTCTATGTTTGATTTATTTGAATTGAAAAGTTAATAGAAAAGAAAAGAAAACATGATTCAAGATTTTATCAAATGTTTCAAGTGTCACTATTCTAATCAAGAATCAAGAAAATGATAAACAATCGAGAATCGGGTTTCGATGATATTTCCAACCAAATGTCAAGAATCTAAATGAGGCTCGTAGGAAACGATCGGATCTATAGATATGATGTAATCTCAAGATATCGTGTTCTTGTCCTTCGAAGAATTGATACTAGATCGATGATGATCGACGAGAGTTAGGGCTTTCTCATGAAACTAGGGTTTCATCATTTAACCCTTGTTCTTTCGTCGATATCGTTCACATTCTAGCTTCTAGCAATTTCAAGAAACGATCGTAACTCCTCAATTTCGAGCGATATCAATCAAGAAAGCATCGCAACGAACTGGGTTGTCGGTTCTTGAACTTTCTAGGGTTTAAAAAACTCGTAGGACTCAAGAATCGATTTAAGATATGTTACATCATCATTCTATTGATCGTCTCGACTGCTCGACGAGCGGAGTATTACTCAAACATCACAACAAGAACTACAACTAGAAATTGAGATCGAATCATGATGCAAGAATTTAAAGAAAACAAGATAAAAGAATATGACCTTTTATTTATATCAACAATTTGATTACAGTCGCTCAAGAACTACAAGAGGAAGAACTAAATTGTCGATTTGGCTTCGCTCGACTCCGTGAGTCGCGGGTCGGCTTGGACCACTTGCTCTGTTAGAGATCGGCTCTGCTCCTAAAAGGTTGAAGGGCTTCTTGCTTGATTTGGTACTCGGGAATCTTGGCTTTTGATTGGAATTAGGGTTAGGGTTTCACACAAGTCCTGTCACTAGACTTGTGGAAGAAGATGAAGAAAGAGAGTGAATGGATCGAGATTGATACTAGATTGGCTAAAGATGATTAAATACATAACCCTAGGTCTAGGCTTCTATTTATAGACTTCCCAAACCCTAGGTCTAGGTTTGAAATTACAATTCCCTCCAAATGTTTGTTGAGGAACTTCTAGAATTAGTTTGTTAGGAGCTAGCTTAGGTTTTAAGCTAGGATTAATTAAGCTTAGAAACCCTAGTTTGCTGATCTGGCAGAAGTCTCTGGAATCTTCTGGAATTTGTCATGTCTTGATGTAGTGTTGGCCCTGTGAGAGAAATAATGCACTGAATTTGAGGAGGTGACGTGGCAAGACGGCCGCAGAACCGCGGCGCAAGCCGGCTCCGGCCGCGGTTCCGCGGCCATGTTGGCTCCTTGGGGCTTGGGCTCTTTGCAGTGGTCTTGGTTTGACACTTGGGCCTTTCTCTGATATATTGATTTTTGTTTTGCCTTTTGGATTGCTACCAGAACTGAAATCATTGAGTTGGCGTAATGTTTGATCAGCGCCATGTAAATTTTTGGCTTTTCTTCTGGGTTTTTTTTTCCTGCATAGATCTCAAAACAAGTGTTGCGCAATATAGGGATTATGCGATGCCATGAAATACGGTCAATTTCCTTTATAGTGCCAGTTTTAGGGTCTAACACATGCAATCTGATATTTAACGACAGATTTGCTAATATGTGAAATATGAATACCGTACACTTCTAAATGAATGCAAATGATAGGGAAATTGCCGGTTAGAAGATGCAGTATTTTCGACTAATCAAATTCCTCCAAACTTAATTTCGGTCTTCTCGAGCGAACTTTTTATTAAAAAGAGAAGGAGAAAATAAAGAAAGAGAAAAACTAACCAGCACACTTTCGTAGGCAACACGATTGCACTGAGCACGTGCAACAAGCCTTTAAACCTCTAGGTGTCCCTAGTAGGAGGAGTGTTGTCTCCTGAGGGTTTTCAGCGGATTGCACCCACAAAATCCAATAATAAAAGAAAGATCATGAATATTACATTTAAAGAAAAGAATTGTAAAAGAAAAGCTTCGAAAATTAGGGTTTCCAACTAAACTAGCTTTTCGGTTGTCATGAGCCCTATCTTAATGGTCATGAAAAGATGTTAGAAATCACGTCCTCCCTCAATAAAACATCGTCTTATTCTTCATTCCTATCTTTATTCCAAACATCGATCATATCACCCTGCGTGTGTGTAAAGACATCCCTACACCCGGAGAATTCAATTCAAGCTATCATACTCTTGCCCATCAGCCTCAGTACTTTTTAATTAATAAATATTTAGATGAGATTGCTCACACACTTTCATGCGACCGTTAATATTTCTTGAGCTACTAACCGACCGATTACTCATGTGTTTGCTTATTTGGTGTATTTTCCTCGTCTTGCACCACCTTAGGCATAGCAGTGACTCCCAGACCAGTTGGCCTTAGGGCACTAGGTGAAGCGGCACCCTCTCTATATATTTTTTATTGCCCTCGGTGATAACAAAACCAGTGTCCATTTTTCTCACCACTTTATATTTTATTCATCATTTTTTTTGCTTTTTATTTCTTTCATACTTTTGGCTTTAAGACAAGAGCATTTCAAGGTATCCTCTACTATCCCAGGCTTCAAGACATGTGTAAGTGCGAATTGCAGGGTAGAAACATTCAAAATGTTTGGCTTCCAGAATAGAAACTATTTTTCAGACTTAGTTTTATCCTCAGATTAGTGACGTCCTTCATCTTACTAACCCTTGGGACAACGGCTCATAACTACTTATTACTAGTTCGTATAAGAAAACTTCTAATTTTCTTGGTTTTCTTAAATTTTTCTAATCTCATGGATGTAATTTTTCACTATCTAAACTTTTATTATCTTATTTATGTACAAAAAATGTTTAAATGTTAAAATATTTTTATATTTTGAAAATTTTAAATTTTTATGGATTTTGAATTTTTTTAAAATTTTTTATAGATTTTAAAAGAAATGTTTTGTGCTTATGCAAATGATATGCAAAAATAAGCACAAACCTCCCCCAAACTTGTTTTCAACAGTGTTCTCACTGTTGCCAACAGCAATATCTACAAAACCTGTAAGTCTGGGAGGAATTATTAGTGGGAGCAAAATATATAAGTGAAGAACTTCCCCCAAACTTACTCTTTTCACTCACCTTCATTCAAAAAGATGATGCAGTGATATACTGGATATGAAGGTGAGACGGAGGAATTTTAATCCAAATAAACTGGCTCCTGTAAGAACAGGAGCTCCTCCGTGGGGTCAGTGGAAAAATACGGCTTTAGTCTATGTCCATTTACTTTGAAAAAGGTGCCCTTTTTTATATTTTCTACTTCTACTGCCCGTGCGGGTATACAGACCGCATAACAAAATGTCCCTTCCATCGAGATCGGAGCTTACCCGCGTGAAGGTGTAATCGTGAATCATAAAGAAGGAGTTGTTGACCTTGTGTAAATGTTTTCCTCAAAATGTTTTTATCGTGAAAAACCTTAGTCCTATTCTTTACAATTACAGCGTTATCATAAGCTTCATCGCGGAGTTCGCTTAGCTCATTTATTTGCAGCTTCCGAAAGTTGCAAGCAAGGTTTAGATCAAAATTTATTTCCTTAATAGCCCACAATGCTTTATGCTCTATCTCGACAGGTAAGTGACATGCTTTTCCAAACACTATCCTAAATGGAGACATCCCTAGGTCGGTCTTATATGCAGTTCGGAATGCCCAAAGAGCATCCGTCAGTTTGGTCGACCAGTCTTTTCTATTCTTAGCAACAGTCTTCTCCAGGATAAGTTTGATTTGTCTGTTTGAGATTTCAGCCTGCCCGCTTGTTTGGGGGTGATAGGGTGTAGAAAGTCGGTGGTTGATTGAGTATTTCCGTATCAGAGTCTCGAAAGACCTGTTGCAGAAATGTGTCCCATTATCGCTAATAATAGCGCGTGGGTGTCCAAATCGCGAGAAGATATTCTCTTTTAAGAACTTAATGACAACTTTCTTGTCATTAGTGCGACATGGAATGGCTTCTACCCACTCTGAGACATAATCAACCGCCAGCAGTATGTACAAATTCCCAAAGGAGTTGGGAAAGGGACCCATAAAATCAATGCCCCAAACATCGAATATTTCAACAACCAGAATGGGTTGCTAAGGCATTTCATTCTTCTGGGAGATTCTACCCGTAGACTGACATTGTGTACAGGTTTTGCAATGGTCAAATGCGTCCTTGAATAAGGTCGGCCAATAAAATCCACATTGCAAAACCTTCTCCGCCGTCTTTTTAGGACCAAAGTGACCCCCACAGGCCTGATCATGACAAAAACAAAGAACACTCTTGAACTCTTCTTTCGGGACACACCGGCGGATGATCTGATCAGGACAATACTTAAACAAGTATGGATCGTCCCAGTAAAAGTGTTTTACTTGGGAAAGAAAACGGTATTTGTCCTGTTTTGACCAATCGCTGGGTATAAGTCCCGTGGCATGATAGTTCACAATATCCCTGAACCATGGTTCATTGGATACGCTCAAGAGTTGCTCGTCAGGAAACGGGTCATTGATCGGCAGGGTCACAGGGGAAGAAGAGATGCGTGAAAGATGGTCAGCTACTACGTTTTCACATCCTTTCTTATCTTTGATAACAAGATCGAATTCTTGTAACAGAAGGATCCAACGTATTAGTCGACCTTTTGCATCTTTCTTCGCCAGAAGATGTTTTAAGGCGGAATGGTCAGTATACACAACTATAGGTGGGCCAATTAAGTAAGGCCTGAATTTTTCTAATGCAAATACAACCGCTAAAAGTTCTTTTTCTGTGGTTGTATAATTGATTTGCGCATCATTCAGGGTCTTACTTGCATAGTATATCACGTGTGGCATCTTTTCGATGTGCTGTCCTAAGACCGCACCTACTGCAAAATCAGATGCGTCACACATCAGCTCAAAGGGGTAGTCCCAGTTTGGTGATGATAAAACGGGGGCTGAAGTGAGTGAGTGTTTAAGTGAGTCGAAAGCTGTCTCACAGTCCGAGTCAAAATGGAAGGTCGTATCCTTGGCCAGGAGAAGAGTTAAAGGTCTAGCAATTTTGCTAAAGTCCTTAATGAATCTCCTATAAAAGCCCGCATGGCCAAGGAAAGATCGAATATCTTTGACGCTTTTGGGATGAGGGAGGTTTTGAATGACATCTATCTTCTGTCAACCTCAATGCCTTTCTGTGAAATGACATGTCCAAGAACAATTCCTTCTTGGACCATAAAATGGCATTTTTCCCAGTTCAATGTTAAGTTCTTCTCTTTGCAACGAGTAAGAACAGCGTCAAGATTCGATAGGCAATCGGAAAAAGAGTCTCCAAAAATCGAGAAATCGTCCATAAAGATCTCCAGAAAATTCTCTACCATATCAGAGAATATCCCCATCATACACCGCTGAAAGGTAGCGGGAGCATTGCATAGCCCAAAGGGCATGCGACTGTAAGCAAAGGTACCAAAATGACAAGTAAAAGTGGTTTTATCTTGATCCTTTTTGGCGATGGGGACCTGATTATAGCCTGAGTATCCGTCCATAAAATAATAATACTCTCGTCCAGCTAAGCGTTCTAGCATTTGATCAATGAATGGTAGAGGAAAGTGGTCTTTCCTCGTGGCAGCATTGAGTTTTCTATAATCAATACATACACGCCACCCAGTTTGGGCGCGTGTCTGAATCAACTCATTCGCCTCATTGGTTATAACAGTGATGCCGGATTTCTTAGGAACGACATGTATAGGACTCACCCATTGGCTATCGGAGATGGGGTATATAATACCATTATCTAGGCATTTGACGATCTCTTTCATTACCGCTTCCTTCATGACGGGATTCAACCGTCTCTGTGGTTCTCGGGTTGGTCTGGCATCATCCATCACATGTATATGATGTTCAACTATCAAGGGACTAATCCCTTTGATGTCCGCCATACTCCAACTAAACGCCTCTTTGTTAGATCTCAATACCGATAAAAGTGCATTCTCTTGCTCTAATGCTAGAGAAGCGGATATTATAACCGGTAAAGACTCCTTCTCACCTAAATAAGCATATTTCAGATGAGAAGGTAAAATTTTGAGATCTAATTTAGGCGGAGAAATGATAGAAGGAGGGATCATTGAGTGGTTTTGGATTTACAAAGAAGCTCAGAGCCTCTGAAAGATACAGACTCGGGTGGAGAAAAGTCAGGAGTGCAGGACTCAAGTGTAGGTAAAGTGTCCTCACTAAGATCTTGTGTGAAATCAAACAGAGATGTGGTAATGTTGTCGAGATCAGTAAAGCAAAGTTCATCAGCTCCACAACTATCGGGAGCGATCTCATGGACAGAGCACACATCTAAAATATGAGCAGAGGGTTCTGATGGCTGACTTCCAACTTTGTAGATATTTAGTTCAATGGTCATATTTCCAAATGATAAGTTCATTGAACCGTTTCTACAATTTATAACAGCGTTGGAAGTGGCAAGGAAAGGACGACCCAGAATCACCGGAATTTGGCCCCGGGGGTTTGCTACAGGCTGTATGTCGAGCATAATGAAGTCTACAGGGAAAACAAATTCCCCGACCTTTATCAACACATCCTCTAATTCACCCCTTGGTTTGGTGATTGAACGGTCTGCCATTTGGAGAGTGCAGTGAGCAGGTTTCAGCTCTCCAATCCCTAATTGCTCATAGACAGAATATGGAAGGAGGTTAACACTTGCGCTAAGGTCTAAAAGAGCACGGTTTATGTTTTTACCCCCAATAGAAATCGATATTGTAGGACATCCTGGGTCCTTTCGTTTCTTTGGTAGCTGGGGAATAAAAGCAGTGCTAATATTATTAGCCATAAAGACCTTCTTCGGCACTTGGGTCTTCCTCTTCCTAGTGCACAAGTCCTTAAGAATTTTCGCATAAGCGGGGACTTGTTGAATTGCATTTAGGAGAGGGATATTGATGTTAACCTGTTTGAACATTTCCATAATTTTCTCCATATAAGGACTCGTTCTATTACCCCTTAACCGATTCGGGTAAGGAGCTTTCGCAATAAGCGCCGGGTCCATCATAGGAGAAGAAAGAGGGGGTAGACGAGATCCCAAAAGAGGTGTGGGGACCGTCTGTGGAGAACTATAAGGGTTGGGTTGAGGTGTTGAGCCTAGTGGAAAATGGAGAATAGGCTCGCGAGAAGGTGGTGTGGTAGAAGAAGAAGGATCAGAAGGAGAAGTGTGTGTGTGTGGAAAGGTCTCAGCCGGGGTGTTAATAGGATTTTCAATATCATCAATACCTTCCCCGACATGATTATTCAGCACTCTTCCCGATCTCAACGTTGTGACGGCATTTACATTGTAATGCCCAGGATTCTGTAGGGGTTGAGAGGGAAGTTTCCCTTTTTCTCTCGCACTCATTTCGGTTTTAAGGCGTGCGATTTCAGCTTCCATCGATATGATACTCTCAGCTTGAGACGCTGAGTTTTTCTTTATCTCACTGACGGAAGATCTAACCTCAGTCAAAACCTCTATGAAATTTGATAAAAGTGATTTCATGGTTTGAGTGAATTGAGAGAATTCGTCAGAAAAGGACAACTGCATAGGATTAGACTGTGCAGGAGTGTTGACCTGGTTTTGGAAATTTTGTGACTGGTAGGGGTGCTGAGTGAGTTGAAGGGGTTGCTGTTGTGGTGGAGGAAGAGCCCTTTGAAAATTATTCGTGTTTGGAACCGTGTTTTGAGATTGGTTTTGGTTCCAAGCGAAATTCGGGTGATTCCTCCAACCCTGATTGTACGTGGACGAATATGGATCGTTTCTAGGTCGTTGAAATGCGGCATTTGTATGCTCGTGACCTTGAAACGCAGAGTTTAATGGACATTCTTCCGTTAAATGAGACGGATCAGAACAACACCCACAAACAGTTTTGGGGAGCGACACTGGGTTAAGGGAGGCTGCAGAAAATTTGTGTTCCATAGCGTCGAGCTTCTTTTGCATTGCTGCCATCTCAGCTCGAACATCTATGGACACATCTATTTGGTGTACGCCACCCCTATTCAATGGTTGGGTTCCACTCTCCCACTGTAGTGATTTTTCAGCGAACTCTTCTAAATACTTCCACGCTTCCCCATCATCCTTAGTCATAAAAGTACCTTGACACATGTTTTCAAGGCTCTGTTTAGTGTTTGGGTTAATGCCCTCATAAATGATTCGGCAAAGCTCCCATCTCGGGATGCCGTGATGAGGACACTGAACCAAAAGATCCTTGAAACGTTCAAAGCATTTAGAGAATGGTTCAGCAGGGAGCTGGGCAAATTGATTCAGTTCGCTATGGATTCGAGCTGTCTTTTGTATTGGGTAAAATTTCTTAAGGAATGCAGCGACGAATTCTTCCCAATTCGCAATAGAGTGTGCGGTAGTGTTATATAGCCACTTCTCGGCTATATCGCACAATGTAAATGGAAGAAGTCGTAGACGCATAGCATCCATTGAAAGTTGTGACGTACCCATCATTGCGCATACGTTTTCAAATTTTGTGATGAAAACGTAAGCGTCCTCAGTCTCGAGTCCGTGGAATTTTGGTAAAAGGTTGATGTATTGGGGTTTAATCTCAAAGTTATCCCCGTTGGCTGGTGGTGTGGATAAGCAGGTCGAAAGAGGACCTCGAATAGGGTAGCACCTCTCCTGGAGAGAGACGCGGGGTGGATTCTGTGCACCAACGGACGGCGGCAGATTAGGGTTAAAGAAGTTTGATGGAGGTGGCTCCATCGGTGTGGGTGTGGTAGTGGGTAAAAGAAAGGTAAATGGAGAAATATCGACTTCGGAGTCGATAAAGGGTACGCGGACTAAACGGGCACTAGAATCCCGTGTCCAGCCTATCTTGTACTAAAAAGGGTTAGTACAAGTGGCAGCGTGGCTTATAATTAGGGGTAAATGAATGAATGCGGTGTTTGCTTTGAAAAAGGGCGGATTTTTTTTTGAAAAAATGATGCGAGACAACAAATGCAGCACACAAACCCTAGAATCTAGTGGTCACCTAGGTCCTGCTCTAGACCGCTCCTAACTGCCAGAAGACAAGTCGCAGGATAGAATCCTCCACTGCCTCTTTGTCCCCCTGTGGCCAGGTAAGTGCCAGGTAAGTGGGAAGGTACTCCACTACGTAAGTAGTGGGCCTAATTAATAACCACTAGCCTTCGACACACTTGCCTAGACACCACAAGAAAACGCGGATAAGCAATGAATTACCCACGGCCTTCTTCTGTCCTAAGTGAGCGCGACGGTCCTTAGAGTCATCTCTAGATTTCTTTTAATTAATGTGGGTCAATGCGGATGCAAGTTTTATGATTTTCGGGGCCTAGGAAGGGTAATGAAATCCCCACCTAATTTGGATTTGGCCGTGCCCCTTAATATCCGTATTTATAATGCAAACAACCAAGAAACAAAATCACGCACAAATTTATTTTTGCAATTTGCGAGCTGCGATTATTTGCAAAGAATCCTGCAGAAATTTGTTAGTTGGAGCTAAAAAGAGGAGATAGAAGAAGGTAAGAAGTCACCTGAAGAAGTTTGGTGCAGCAACTCCTTGAGGAGACCGCGGTTCCGCCGCAGATGGTAGGTCAGGACCGTGGAAACGCGGCTGTTTGAAGGGAACACTGCACAAAATATTATCAGAGAGTTTCTGTAGACTCCCTCAGCTCTCTGGTATTTTCCAATTTTTTTTCCAATTTCCCAGCAAGCTCCAGATCTCCTTGCAATGAAACACAACAAATTGTTTAGGGTTTGCATGAATTTTGATTACAAAAATTACAATGGAATAAATCTTTCAATTCAAACTTTAATATGAAACGAATTAGCGCGCAATCCCCGGCAGCGGCGCCAATTGATTGATCCTAAATATTCTTGTTTGTGTAAATCAAATCAAATAGTCCCCGACAACGGCGCCATTTGATTGATTAAGAAATTCGAGACTGTGTAAATCGAATAAAGCGAATAAGTTTCTTTGTGTCGGTAATTAGAGAATTGAATAAAATTCACAATCAAAGAATTATATTTGACCGCAATCAACTACGGTGTCGGTTGTAGATCGTAAGCGAGTGCGGATCGTCCACAGGGATTGTGCGATTCGTTTCTATGTTTGATTTGTTTGAATTGAAAAGTTAATAGAAAAGAAAAGAAAACATGATTCAAGATTTTATCAAATGTTTCAAGTGTCACTATTCTAATCAAGAATCAAGAAAATGATAAACAATCGAGAATCGGGTTTCGATGATATTTCCAACCAAATGTCAAGAATCTAAATGAGGCTCGTAGGAAACGATCGGATCTATAGACGTGATGTAATCTAAAGATATCGTGTTCTTGTCCTTCGAAGAATTGATACTAGATCGATGATGATCGACGAGAGTTAGGGCTTTCTCGTGAAACTAGGGTTTCATCATTTAACCCTTGTTCTTTCGTCGATATCATTCATATTCTAGCCTCTAGCAATTTCAAGAAACGATCGTAACTCCCCAATTTTGAGCGATATCAATCAAGAAAGCATCGCAACGAACTGGGTTGTCGGTTCTTGAACTTGCTAGGGTTTACAAAAATCGTAGGACTCAAGAATCGATTTAAGATATGTTACATCATCATTCTATTGATCGTCTCGACTCCTCGACGAGCGGAGTATTACTCAAACATCACAACAAGAACTACAACTAGAAATTGAGATCGAATCATGATGCAAGAATTTAAAGAAAACAAGATAAAAGAATATCACCATTTATTTATATCAACAATTTGATTACAGTCGCTCAAGTACTACAAGAGGAAGAACTAAATTGTCGATTTGGCTTCGCTCGGCTCCGTGAGTCGCGGGTCGGCTTGGACCACTTGCTCTGTTGGAGATCGGCTCTGCTCCTAAAAGGTTGAAGGGCTTCTTGCTTGATTTGGTACTCGGGAATCTTGGCTTTTGATTGGAATTAGGGTTAGGGTTTCACACAAGTCCTGTCACTAGACTTGTGGAAGAAGCTGAAGAAAGAGAGTGAATGGATCTAGATTGATACTAGATTGGCTAAAGATGATTAGATACATAACCCTAGGTCTAGGCTTCTATTTATAGACTTCCCAAACCCTAGGTCTAGGTTTGAAATTACAATTCCCTCCAAAAGTTTGTTGAGGAGCTTCTAGAATTAGTTTGTTAGGAGCTAGCTTAGGTTTTAAGCTAGGATTAATTAAGCTTAGAAACCCTAGTTTGCTGATCTGGCAGAAGTCTCTGGAATCTTCTGGAATTTGTCATATCTTGATGTAGTGTTGGACCTGAGAGAGAAATAATGCACTGAATTTGAGGAGGTGACGTGGCAAGACGGCCGCGGAACCGCGGCGCAAGCCGGCTCCGGCCGCGGTTCCGCGGCCATGTTGGCTCCTTGGGGCTTGGGCTCTTTGCAGTGGTCTTGGTTTGACACTTGGGCCTTTCTCTGATATATTGATTTTTGTTTTGCCTTTTGGATTGCTACCAGAACTGAAATCATTGAGTTGGCGTAATGTTTGATCAGCGCCATGTAAATTTTTGGCTTTTCTTCTGGGTTTTTTTTCTGCATAGATCTCAAAACAAGTGTTGCGCAATATAGGGATGATGCGATGCCATGAAATGCGGTCAATTTCCTTTATAGTGCCGGTTTTAGGGTCTAACACATGCAATCTGATATTTAACGACTGATTTGCTAATATGTGAAATATGAATACCGTACACTTCTAAATGAATGCAAATGATAGGGAAATTGCCGGTTAGAAGATGCAGTATTTTCCACTAATCAAATTCCCCCAAACTTAATTTGGGTCGTCTCGAGCAAACTTTTTATTAAAAAGAGAAGGAGAAAATAAAGAAAGAGAAAAACTAACCAGCACACTTTCGTAGGCAACACGATTGCACTGAGCACGTGCAACAAGCCTTTAAACCTCTAGGTGTCCCTAGTAGGAGGAGTGTTGTCTCCTGAGGGTTTTCAGCGGATTGCACCCACAAAATCCAATAATAAAAGAAAGATCATGAATATTACATTTAAAGAAAAGAATTGTAAAAGAAAAGCTTCGAAAATTAGGGTTTCCAACTGAGCTAGCTTTTCGGTTGTCATGAGCCCAATCTTAATGGTCATGAATAGATGTCAGAAATCACGTCCTCCCTCAATAAAACATCGTCTTATTCTTCATTCCTATCTTTATTCCAAACATCGATCATATTACCCTGCGTGTGTGTAAAGACATCCCTACACCCGGAGAATTCAATTCAAGCTATCATACTCTTGCCCATCAGCCTTGAGTGCAAGTGGGAGATTTTTTGGATATAGTGCCCTCAGAGTCAATTATTGGATCACAGGCACGTGATTGCAATGATTGAGGGAGGACCTATACCGGTAGGACAATCTTACTCAAGATGATAGTATGCTATCTGGTTTATCTTTATCATCGTGTACAGCTTTAGGTGACCTTAGAGGTCACTATTGCGCGTTGATAGAGCCCTTAGGAGCCTTGCTTGACGGCCAACAGTATGATGGCGATCATATACATGGGAGCTGGGGTCTAAAAACACATCCTTAAAAGGTCCCTAGTGTTAGTGTATATGCCCTAGAGGCCATTACTGTATCATACTGGATTGTATATTACTTGATGGAAGCTTGGGATATTCACCTTGTATTGACATTCTTGCTCAAAATGGTAGTATGCTGCTTGGTTTGTTTCTGCTTTAATGTGTGCATATGTTTCTTTTAGCATATCTCCTTTACACATTAGTGGAGCCCTTAGGATCTTTGCTTGATTACCAGCGTTGTGATGGCAGTCACACTCGTGGGGGCTGGGTAATCTATAAGTACATCCTTATGCAGGTCCCTAGTCGCAGGACCATCGAGACAGGGCATCGATACTCCGGAGTAGACTAGCGTATGCGCTTCTCATCCCAGCTTGGGAGACGGCCTGTCCCACAGCCGTCAGTATGTCGTACTTGGGATAGTATGCGGGTGCTCGTTATGTTACGAGTACACTGGACAGGACTCGTCGGGAACTGTTGGTTGGTATTATACCTATCGTCAATTATCAGTTCCCAGGTGACATGAGTACAGCTTAGTCCGTTGACTTGACACTGTCACTTCGCCTCGAGTGTGTTCCCACTGTACTTTGATTACTACCCTACAACAGCTCAAAGGAG
Organism: Agapanthus africanus; assembly: GCA_030015575.1. Classification (NCBI taxonomy): domain Eukaryota; kingdom Viridiplantae; phylum Streptophyta; class Magnoliopsida; order Asparagales; family Amaryllidaceae; genus Agapanthus; species Agapanthus africanus. The sequence continues at coordinate 192,765,848 of JASDDO010000006.1, read as the reverse complement.
TCATGCAAACAGGTAGTTTTTGGGTGCAGTCCCGAAGCACTTGGAGGCAGTGACGGTTAGACAAGACTCGTCTCTCCCGGTATTGGGGGTTGATATCGCGCTGTGTCTAGGAGAGCCATTACACAAAGTCCCTGTCCAGGGCAAGCGAGATAGACTGGTAGGTTTCCAGTGTTATCTCAGGTGTTCTGGGCTACACTCCGGCACGACTTGTACCGCTAGTAGGGGACTGACGTTTACCGCCCCTAGGCCCGCCATGCGATGTTCTTAGACGAACAGACCGGACTGTACGGAGACTGTCACATTCAGGCTCAGTAGGAGTTCAGATGGGGTTTACCTCGTCAGTCTTCTTATCGGCATCTACCTGGGGACCGTTACATACAGCTAGTGCCGCTTGCGGTCTGTGGTTAAATCCACTGCCAGCGTAGTGTCGAGTCTTTAGAGTCCCACACAGAGGGTTATTCGCTTTTAGGCAAAATGAGTAGAGGTCGCATGGTATTGCGACGGGGTTCGTTCACATCCGCGCACTTGTGCACGTTTGGTGTCCGGACAGCTTATACTAGCGGGATTTGGTTTAAGCCGGATCCTAGTATATGATCTGGGATTGGTTTTATCTCATTGTATTCGTGTTCCTCGGAACACGGATACGGATGTGTATGCACAGTTGACTGAGACAGAGGCAGAGGACTTTGATTAGGGTTGATGACCATTGTCATTTTCTTAACCCTAATGTTTATGTGTGTGAATTATGATTTATTGATATTAGTTAATTATAATTGTGCATGGTTAGGTTTGTTGACCATTTGACTATACTTGACTTGTTGACCTAGGTTGACAAGTTGACCATCATCATTCCATATGAAAGATGCTCTTTGATCCTTGCAAAAGCATTTAATATGAAATGTTAACGGTCATTTATTGATTAACCATGACAATTATCTTTAACTAATTATTCATTTTCCATAATTCACATATATGTGAGAAGGTTGAGATATTCTTCTCACTTTCTCATTTCCATTCTCTCTCCTCCTCTCCCTCTCTCTAGCGCTCCCCTCTCATGAGTTGAGAACCATTTTGAGCTTGAGATAATCCCTTCAAAAACACTCTCTACTCTTTCTAAGGTCCTAGGTCTAACACACCAAGCACCTTAGTTACTTATAGTTTGAGGTTGGAGCCAAAGGTTGAGGCCCTCGGGTGGATCTTTCTTCGGCAAAAGAAGGCGACAAGGAGAACCCTTTCTTCCACTCCAAGGAGCAAGAAAAGAAGGACTTGAAGACCTAGGTATAACCCACTTTCTGAGTAGCTAACCCTCTTTAGCTTTGTTAGTTAGTTTTGTTTAGCAAAGATCCCTCCTTTACATAGTCCATGTTGCCTAGAGTTGTAAAAATCGGATTTTTCATAACGTTTTCGCCTCCCCGCAAGCACCGGGGTGGGCAACGTGGACTTACAGTGGTATCAGAGCCTAGCTAAACACAAACTAACTAGTTAGCAAAGTATATAGAACTTCGATCGAAAAAAATCGCAAAACATTTTTCCAAAACCCTAACTTTCTGCCGATTTTTAAACCCGCTTTAAAATTAATAAATCATATCTTAAAAATCGGCTCAGGCTTTTCTAAGTACATGCAAGAAAAACGACCCACTGAACCGACCAACTCACCGCGGTTCCGCGGCCGAGTTGACTCGGCCGTGGATCGTTTTTCCTGCAGTTTACTTCTGGGGGTGTTTTGTGATTTTTGAGATAGTTTGTTTCCACCCAGATTTTCCAGAGAACAAGTTGGTTTTTGGGGTAGTCACAAATCCGTATTTTGATCGAACTTCTTTACACTTTGGCTAATGGGTTATATCTGTGATGTGATATATGTATTGAACGTCCGCTAATCGCTATACGTCGATTAGTGGGGGTTATACATATCTGTGATCTGTAATGTTGATGGTATGTGTATATGAATTCGTTGGATTATCGCGGATGAATAGCCGGGGGGTTGTGAGATGAGAGTTTTCTTATTCTTTCAATTCTTGTAATATGTAAATTGATGTAATATTATTTGTATGGCCGCACAACCGGGTCGGGGTTGTAGCCGTCATTGTATATTTTATTTTTACTGTTTTTGCTCCTAGGATAGACCCAAGGTGGGGTGCAAAAACTACCGGGTATTTCGAAGTGCCGAGTGGACTACTCACGGTGTTGAGGGAGGTTGCTTTGCTTCGGGTACTTGGCGGGTAGTTTGCCGTACCCGTAGGGGTCTAGGGTGGGGTTTGGCTATTCATCGCGACTGTGTAATCCGTTCTTCGTTACAGGCTCGTATGAATTGCGGATTCCTAGTATATCCAATGTATTCATCTGTGATCTGGAATGGCTATCATTGCATGTGACGAATGTTTATATATATCTATATGATATCTATTTAGGCATTGCTTATGTTTTGCATCCGCGCTAGTCCAGCCCCTGCTCTGTCGTTAGTTAAGTAACCTAACGGGTGATGACGGGACCCCGTGGCGAATGCGGATGGCATAAGCGTACATCATATTTTCGTTGTTTTCTGCAATGGTAGGATTAAATGATGGGACGCATTGGAATTAATGTAAGAAATAAAATAAACTAAGTAACAGTCGTTGGAACACTTTCAAAACCACTCGGTTCTTTTCAAAACCAAATTTTAAATGCGGAGTTTGAACCACTCCTTTTGAAAGCTATCTCGTTTCTTCGATTATATCAAGTTCACTACGTTCACGGTTTCCCCAAAACCATTCGTAGCCCTCCGTCGTTTCATATGAATGGTCAATAAGTATTCAAGCTATGTTTGTTGGCCAAAGTCCAGGCATAGTGATTGGTAGCTATTGGGTATTCATGTGCAGCATAGATAGATGTGTTGATTTGGGGCAGTCGTTCTACCTTGTTGGCCAAAATCAAGGGTATGTGCGGGTGGGCTCAAATTAACCTGGAGAATGACGGGTAGAACTTGACATGTGACTTATGATTTGTTGGCCAAAGTCAAGGGCATAAGAGCATGTGGCAAAAATCCACATCGGGAGTTTCAAAAGAACTGAAACTTGCTAGCGCTGCATACCATTTGGAGTGTGATGATTCTGGTAGGATTCCTTCAGTTTTGTCACGCGATGATATTTGGATCCCGATCCTACTGTGAGTATATGCTAGTCCTCCGGAACTTTCTCACTTAACGATCAATGCTATAAACCAAGTAGGTGTCTAGAAAGGTGTTAGCGGGGCTACGCCCACAGGGAAAAGAGGTTACTTAATTAAGAAACTTCGCGAAAGCATTGGAAAACCTCCCTCGAAGTACCGACACTAGTCTGGCTGAACGGTTAAGCAAGTATTGTACGGTGAGATTGATCCCGACTAGTTCCTCCTTTATGGTTTGAGGAGGGATTCGAGAGACAGTGGGAGCCATCCTGTTTAGACAAATTAAAAACCACTCTAAACTTGCAAGAGCATCATGCTAAAGTGTTTCTTCTCTCTCTCCTAATTGCAGCGACCATTTATCATGACTGGACTTAAGTTACTTCTAGATAAAAACATACTGACAGGGCCAAACTACAAAGATTGGCTCAGGAATGTCAAAATGGCAATCACTTATGACAAGTTGGGGTATCTTCTTACCTCCAAGGCTCCCCCTGTCCCAGGTCCCACCTCCAGCGTCGCGGATAAGGAAATCCGTAAGACTTGGGAGATCGACTGCGCGAAGGCCAAGTGCCTCGTGCTTGCCTCTATGGACAACGAACATCAGAGGAGGCATGAGAATATGGACCTCGAATCCATATTTCTCCATACAAAAGAATTGTATGGAGAGCAATCCCGTATCACCAGATACGAAGTGTCGAAGAAGTTTTTTTCGGCGAGATTGACCGTCGGATCATCGGTAGCGGAACACGTGCTTAAGATGATTGGCTACATAGAGGAGCTCGCGGATCTTGGGACCACGTTGGAGAATGAGCTCTATACGGACTTGATTCTTCAGTCCCTTCTTTCGACTTACCCCCAGGTCATCCTGAACTTCAACTTACAGGAAAAGGAAGTTGAACTTTCAGAACTCCTCAACATGCTGAGGAGTGCAGAGGGCACCCTACAGAAAGGTAGGGAAACATCCACTTTGTTTGTAGGAGGATCTTCCTCTTCTAGGTCCAGGGCGAAAGCCAAGGGAAAGAAGAAGAAAACCCCCGCCAAACCAAGGGGCGGTGTTAGTAAGGTGGATACGAAGGGAAAGGCAAAAGCAACAAAGGTAGCGGGGAAGCTTGTGGATAAGGAAGAATGCTTTTACTGTCACAAGAGTGGACACTGGAAGAAAGATTGCAGGGCTTGGAAAGCCAGAACATAGGATCTGAAGCAGGTTGCGGCTTCAACTTCAGGTGTGTATGTTATTGAAAACTGTCTATCAATAAACTCTACGTCCTGGGTATTGGATACCGGATCAGGATCTCATATCTGTAATTCTTTGCAGGCATTGAGAAATCGTAGGTTTTTGAAAGCAGGTGACATGACCCTCAAAGTTGCAAACGGAGCTAGCATGGATGCTGAGGCCGTGGGGGACTATCACCTGGAAATGCCAGATGGACATGTTTTGGTTCTACGTAATTGCTTTTTTGTACCCAACGCAACTTGTAATATCATTTCTGTATCTTTGATTTCTAAAGAAGGTTATGAATTTGCGTTTGTAAGTAATGTTGTAAACATTCACCTTAATCAAGTTCTGATTGGGTCAGGTACATTGAGCAATGGTATATACGTATTAAACCAACCACAGATTTTCAATGTCCAGAATACACACAAAAGAAAGTCTCCGGATACAAATCAGACTTTCTTGTGGCATTGTAGACTGGGTCACATCAATGAGAGAAGGTTATCGAAGTTACATACAGAAGGATATTTGGATCCGTTCGAATATCAATCATATGCAACTTGTCAATCCTGTCTCAAAGGAAAGATGACAAAGACTCCGTTCACTGGATACGGAGTAAGAGCGAGCTCTTGGGACTCGTACACAGCGACGTGTGCGGTCCAATGTCTACGCATGCACGAAGCGGTTATTCTTACTTCATTACTTTTACGGATGACTTTTCAAGGTACGGTTATGTCTTCTTAATGAAACATAAATCCGAAGCCTTTGGAAAATTCCAGGAATATAAGAATGAAGTAGAAAAACAAACAGGCAAAAGTATCAAGACACTAAGATCTGATCGAGGTGGTGAATACTTGAGTGCCGAGTTCCTGGATTACTTAAAAGAGAATGGAATTCTCTCTCAGCTTACTCCTCCATACACTCCGCAACATAACGGTGTATCGGAGAGACGGAACCGAACCCTATTGGATATGGTACGGTCCATGATGAGTAACGCTGAGTTACCGTGATCATTCTGGGGATATGCGCTAGAATCAGCTGCATACCTTTTGAACCGAGTTCCAACTAAGACTGTGCCTACTACACCATATCAGATGTGGTGTGGGAAGAGACCCTATCTTAATCACATTAAGACATGGGGATGTCCAGCTTTTGTCAAAAAGCAGCATGCGGACAAGCTCGAGGCACGCTCAGTATAGTGCAAGTTTGTGGGATATCCAAAGAACTCCAAGGGATATTTCTTCTATTGTGAAGATGAACAAAAGGTTTTTGTTTCTCGTCATGCCCACTTTTTGGAAACTGAGTTTTTGGAAAATCAGATAAGTGTGAGCGCAATAGAACTGGAAGAAATTCCAGAACCACGAGCTATTACTGAAAGCTTAGTAGAACCAGAGGGTTCGAAAGATCAGGACATTCCTACGCCGCTCTGCAGAAGTAGTAGGCAGTCTCATCCGCCCGAGAGATACTACGATTTTCTCATAGATGGGGATAGAGAGGATTGCATCATTGATAGTGATGAGCCTACTAGCTTCCAGCAGGCCATTCAGAGCGTTGACTCGGTAAAATGACTGGATACAATGCGGAACGAAATGGAGTCCATGTACACCAACAAAGTATGGACATTGGACATTGCTCCAGATGGGGTAAAACCCGTAGGATGCAAGTGGATCTTCAAAGGAAGATTGGTGTAGATGGACAGGTTGAGACCTATAAAGCTAGACTTGTTGCAAAGGGTTTCCGTCAAAGGCCTGGCTTGGACTATGATGAAACCTTTTCTCCAGTGGCTATGCTGAAATCCATTCGGATCCTTCTTGCCATTGCTGCCTTCCACGATTATGAGATTTGGCAAATGGACGTAAAGACCGCTTTTCTAAATGGAAATTTAGAGGAGTGTGTCTATATGGACCAGCCAGAGGGTTTCATTCAGAGTGGGAGCAGCGGAAAGGTGTGCAAGTTGCTTAAGTCCATCTATGGACTAAAGCAGGCATCGCGGAGTTGGAACATCTGTTTTGATGAAACGGTCAAGGAATTTGGCTTTATTAAAAATCCAGATGAACCATGCATCTATAGTAGATTTGTAGCGAGAACTGTAGTATTCCTCGTTTTATACGTGGATGACATTCTCTTGATAGGAAATGACATTCCTATGCTACAATCTGTCAAAGGGTTCTTGTCACACAGGTTCTCCATGAAAGACCTAGGTGATGCCTCATACATTCTGGGGATCCGGATCTACCGTGACAGATCCAAGAGGATATTAGGACTCTCACAGTCCAGGTACATTGACACCATACTGAAAAGATTCAGTATGGAAGATTCCAAGCACGGTAATCTACCGGCTTGTCACGGGATCACCCTCTCCAAAGAGATGTCTCCCAAGACTGATTTGGAAAGGGATCACATGTCTATTATACCCTACGCTTCTGCGGTAGGCTCTATAATGTATGCGATGTTGTGTACCAGACCAGGTGTAGCTTATGCACCGAGTGTGGTAAGCCGGTATCAGTCAAACCCTGGGGAGAAACAATGGATAGCGGTAAAGAACATTCTCAAGTACCTGAGAAGGACTAAGGAGATGTTCTTGGTGTATGGCGGAAAAGACCTCCAGATCGAGGCCTTTACTGACTCCAGCTTCCAGAGTGACAAGGATGATTCCAAGTCCATGTCGGGTTATGTCTTCACCCTCTATGGAGGGGCGGTGTGTTGGAAGAGTTCCAAACAGGAAACCGTTGCTGACTTGATGATGGAAGCGGAATATATCGCTGCTGCAGATGCCGCAAAGGAAGCTGTCTGGATAAAGAAGTTCCTCACGGAGCTTCAGGTGGTTCCTACCATTGTTGATCCAATACCGCTGTATTGCGACAACAACGGAGCTATAGCTTTAGCGAAGGAACCCAGGTCCCATCAGAAGTCCAGGCACATCTTGAGGCGGTATCACCTGATTAGGGAGATCGTGGGTCGCCAGGAGATCGAGGTTCGGAGAGTTGCTACAGAAGATAACACTGCTGATCCATTCACGAAGGCCTTACCCCAGACTCAGTTCGAGCGGCTGATCGAGATTATAGGTCTTCGATACACCGGTACATGGCTTTAGTGCAAGTGGGAGATTGTTAGTGTATATGCCCTAGAGGCTATTACTGTATCATACTGGATTGTATATTACTTGATGGAAGCTTGGGATATTCACCTTGTATTGACATTCTTGCTCAAAATGGTAGTATGCTACTTAGTTTGTTTCTGCTTTAATGTGTGCATGTGTTTCTTTTAGCATATCGCCTTTACACATTAGTGGAGCCCTTAGGATCTTTGCTTGATTACCAGCGTTGTGATGGCAGTCACACTCGTGGTGGCTGGGTAATCTATAAGCACATCCTTATGCAGGTCCCTAGTCGCAGGACTATCGAGACAGGGCATCGATACTCCGGAGTAGACTAGCGTATGCGCTTCTCATCCCAGCTTGGGAGACGGCCTGTCCCACAGCCGTCAGTATGTCGTACTTGGGATAGTATGCGGGTGCTCGTTAGGTTACGAGTACACTGGACAGGACTCGTCGGGAACTGTTGGTTGGTATTAAACCTATCGTCAGTTATCAGTTCCCAAGTAGGGTTGATGACCATTGTCATTTTCTTAACCTTAATGTTTATGTGTGTGAATTATGATTTATTGATATTAGTTAATTATAATTGTGCATGGTTAGGGTTGTTGACCATTTGACTATACTTGACTTGTTGACCTAGGTTGACAAGTTGACCATCATCATTCCATATGAAAGATGCTCTTTGATCCTTGCAAAAGCATTTAATGTGAAATGATAATGGTCATTTCTTGATTAACCATGACAATTATCTTTAACTAATTATTCATTTTCCATAATTCACATATATGTGAGAAGGTTGAGATATTCTTCTCACTTTATCATTTCCATTCTCTCTCCTCCTCTTCCTCTCTCTCTAGCTCTCCCCTCTCATGAGTTGAGAACCATTTTGAACTTGAGATAATCCCTTCAAAAACACTCTCTACTCTTTCTAAGGTCCTAGGTCTAGCACACCAAGCACCTTAGTTACTTCTGGTTTGAGGTTGGAGCCAAAGGTTGAGGCCCTCGGGTGGATCTTTCTTCGGCAAAAGAAGGCGATAAGGAGAACCCTTTCTTCCACTCCAAGGAGCAAGAAGAGAAGGACTTGAAGACCTAGGTATAACCCACTTTCCGAGTAGCTAACTCTCTTTAGCTTTGTTAGTTAGTTTTGTTTAGCAAAGATCCCTCCTTTACATAGTCCATGTTGCCTAGAGTTGTAAAAATAGGATTTTTAATAACGTTTCCGCCTCCCCGCAAGCACCGGGGTAGGCAACGTGGACTTACACCTAGTCGCGGGAGTTTTGAGACTGGGCATCGATACTCCATTAGTATACTAGTGTATACAGTCGAGACCCCGACGAGGGGCGGTGGCCGGTCTCACAAGCCATTGGTGTCAGTTGGATCACCTAAGATGTATACATGTGTTCATTGGGTTATAAGTACACCAGACAGGACTCGCTGGGAACATGCTAGTTGGTATTATACCTGACGTCAGATGGCAGTTCCCTGGTGACATGTGTACAGGTTAGTTCATCGACCTGAGATCGTCATTTGTCTCGTGTGAGTTCCCACTGTGCTTTGATTACTACCCTACCATGGCTCAAAGGAGTCGTGCAGACAGGTTTTAGTTGGATACAGTCCCGAGCCACATGGAGGCAGTGAGCGGATCGGCAGGGGTTTCGTCTCTCCCGGTATTGGGGGTGTGATCGCGTTGTGTCTAGGAGAGCCATTACACGAAGTCCTTGGCCAAGGCAGGAGATTTACTGGTAGGTATTCCAGTAGTTTCTCAGGGTGTTCTGGGCTACACTCCGACATGACTTGTACCGCTTTTGTGGGTCTAACTTTTACAAACCCTCTATGCCCTCCATGCGATGCTCATAGACGAATGGACCGGACTGTACGGATATTGTCACTGACAGGCTTAGTAGGGTGTCAGGATGAGTTCGCTCATCGACCTCCCTTTTGGTCAATACCTGGTAGCCCGTTACGTACAGCTAGTACCAATGACGTGCTAGTGGTTAAATCCACAGCCAAAGTATTGACGAGTCTTTAGAGTCCCCCACAGACAGTTTCTCAAGTTTCGGGCGAAACGTTGTAGAGGCCGTATGATATATGGCAGGGTTCGATCATATACGTGCAGTAGTGCACGGATCATGATCGGGCGGATCATACTAGTGGGCTTTGGTTTAAGCCGGATCCTAGTATTACATTTGTTGGATTACTTTAGTCTCATCACATTCGCATTCAGTCGGAATGCGGATGCAGGTATGTATATACAGGTGAGGGATATCCTTGTGATCCGTCACGAGTTTACTTTAGATGTTGTCGTATCTTTTTGTTGTTGTAAACATTTGGATTAATGTTTACAAATGGAAATTGTGAGCTTAAATCATCATTTTGTGCATTTAATGTGACAAGGACTTCATTAGTGACTCATGGTCTCTTTTATTGTGCATATGTCACATTTTGTGATGGATTTGTAAGTTGAAATGAGAGGAAGAGAGAGAAGGGCAGCCATGATAAGGTTAGCTCTTGTATTATTTTCACACTCTCACTCTCTCATTTTATCATACAACACACAAGAAAGAAAAGCCTCCTCTTCTTCTTCTTCCTCTAGCTCACAATCTCCATTGATGGCTTCACCTTCAACCTCCATCCATACAATGGATGCAAGAGACAAAGTTGTCACACACATTCTCTACATCGCCTTGGACATGTCGGCTAGCAAACTTCGTGCCCGAGTTGCTTCGGATGAAGCGGGAGCCCGTAAAAAGACTCGATGATGTGGTGCCCTTTCCGACGAGGAGATCGAGATCGGAGATGCCGCGAGGAGCTTAGGATGGTTGCCAAAGACCGAAGGACACGGATCGATCGGTATAGCCTTTCCAACCCTTCTCTAGTTTGCTAGTTGTAGGTCAATGGTTCGATCCGGATTTAAAGTATACGATAGCACCGGTTTCAAGTTTAGAAAAAGTTTTCGTTTCCGCATTTTGGCATCGGACAGACGGCCGGGGCGCTACCGTAGACTTACATGGTATCAGAGATACGCCATTAACCTTTACTAGCTTGCTCTAACGTGTTTAGAACTTCGATCGAACGAAATTTTCCAAAACTGCATTTCCAATTCTGAAGTTTCTGTCGATTTTTTTTTGTCGTCAAAAAATTATTTTGAGTATTTCAGAAAATCAGGTAGGTTGTTTTAAGAGATCTGAGAAAATTTGGTACATTGATATCCCTGTAGTGCCGCGGAACCGCGGCCGTACCCACGTTTTGGCAGCGGTTCCGCCGCAGTACTGTAGCCACACTGCACCAAATTTTCTGAGGTGGTCTCTGAATTGGAATTGGGGTTTCTGGTAATTTTATTTTTGGCCCAGATTATTTTGAGTACTGGGTATTGTGCTTGGGGCCCATTTCAGGAAATTTTGTCGATCGAAATTTTTTAAATATGTTAGTTCACAGTATTTACATTATATCTGCGACCGTGAATGTCATTTGATCGGTAAATCTTGTCTAATTGCTATATCCCTTTTAGACGGATCCGCGAACGTGACATTCACATTGATATTCTGTGTTGTGCTGTGATGTTGCGGATTTGTCGTGGTGGATAGCCTAGATGCAATGGTAGTACAGTTTGGTTATATTTGTACATTTGATATTGCGGGGCGAGCGTCCGACATGTGGACTGCCGTCACTGCCTGTTTGTATATTATTCTTTTGGGGCACGACCGGGCTGAGGTCGATGTACCCGTTGTATATATATTTTTACTTTCTGTACTAGGATTTCCCTGCGGAGGGGTGCATGGGTAGCCGGGTTCTAGAGGGCAACGGGCCCGCATCTCATGGCTTTGAGACGGATGGGGCTTCACTCTAGAGTTGGCGGGCTATTCGCCGCACTCGTAGGGGGTACAGGTTGACCCAAGGAGGGGTGCTCAAGTTACCGGATTCCGTAAAGTGCTGGGTGGTCCATTCACTTTGTTGAAGGGGGATGCCTCGCTTCAGGTTTTGGCGGGTAACTTGCCGCGCCCGTAGGGGTCTAGGATTTCATTGCACAGGCTATCCATACGACCAGGGGAATGTCGGGTTTCAGTAGCGGCTCTATGAAACTCATGGATCCCAGATTATATGTATTGTTCTATGATACTTATTACATTTCTGTGATGTTGCATTTTATCACGCCTCGAGCGATTATTATATATTGATATATATACTAGTAGATGTTGTATATGTTTTACACCCACGCTAGTCCAGTCCTCACTCTGTCGTTAGTTAAGTAACCTAACGGGTGATGACGGGACCCAGTGGCGAATGCGGATGGCATATACGTACATCATATTTTCGTTCTTTTGTGGTGTGATCAATTGATGGGACTGCATTGATTCGGATCAATGCAAGCTAAACAAACCTATTCTGATGTTGTTGGAACATTTTTCAAAAAGCTGTTATTACAAGGACGTTCTCTTTTGTTTTGCACAGTGGTATTCGGTTATGAATATCCAGCATCTCAGTCGACGAGTCAAGGGCCGAGATCCCTTCACCGGGAGTGACCCCTTGGACAGAAGTTTGCGTCAGGGTAATAACTTCACTATAGTCGATTACATTTTGCTTTGCATCGCGGTATTCAGTTGGAATATCCTGCACCTCATTCTACGGGGAAAGAGCCGAGATCCCTTCACCGGGAGTGACCTCTTTAGAAAAGGTTTTCTCCACTATATTTTTATAAAAAGCTATCCGGTTCCTTCAACGATATCAAGTTCATTACGTTAAAGGTTTTTCGCCAAAAACCATTCGTAGCCCTCCGTCATTTCAGACGGGTAGCACTTAGTATTCATGCTATGTTTGTTGGCCAAAGTCAAGGCATAGTGTATGGTAGCTATCTGTTACCTTTCTATTGCATAGATAGATGCGTTGGTTTGGGACAGTCGTACTGCTTTGTTGGCCAAAGTTAAGGGTAGGTACGGGTGGGTTCAAATTAACCTGGATAATGACGGGTAGAACTTGACATGTGACTTATGATTTGTTGGCCAAAGTCAAGGTCATAAGAGCATGGGGTAAAAATCACATCGGGAGTTTCTAAAGAAACTGAAACTTGCCAGATATGCGCATACCATCTGGAGTGTGATAACGTGAGTGGATTCCGTCACGTTATCATGCGATGATAGTTGGATCCTGATTCCCACTGATGAGTTGGTTTACTCCTCGGGTGATCCCGACTAATTCTTCTTTCAGGTTTGGGGGAGAATTTGACGATACAGTGGGAGGTTTCCTGATTAGATAAATTGATAACCATTCCGATCTAGGTTAGAGTGCATGCAGAGTGTTTCTTTTCTCTCTCTCTTTGGCAGCGACCATGACCCGACCCTTGACTATGACTCGGTGACCAAGTTAACCGAACCTTCTTAAAACACTGGCTTTTGGATTGTCTGAGTTGCACCTCATTGCCACTCCTACTTTTACCCTTTTCTCCGGAACACCCCGTATCACTACGAAAATCCACAGTTTATTGGATACTCCATCGTATGGTTATATACGAACTCGAAGGGACTTGTTCCAGTTCGGGGATGGATTCTGGTTCAGGAGAAATAGGAATAAGGTTTTATTCAGTTGTCTTTTATCTTTACCTTCTCTCGGGTTGCAAGTGCTCCTAGGATTAGGACAGTACACCTATTACGCTTATTGGATAGTCTTCTTCCAAACCATAGACTGGTGCCGAACGGTAGGGATGGAAGAAAACCATTAAGCCAAAAAAGGTGTACAGAAGGTAATGACTAAAGACTTATAAAGGGATTTGGAGAGATGGCAAAGAAATATAAGGTTACAGTTGTGAATCTGATAATGGAAGAGGCATTACTAAGAATACCCATATACCCCTTCGAAACATTTACATGTTTCAGTTTCACTGTGTATTGTTAAAAGAAAACTGATTTCCCAATTAGCCCTTGCTCCAGGGTATGTATTTACCAGGTTTGATTCTCACATCTGTATGGCGTTACAGATGATGAGTGGGATTAAGTTATTGGGAATTGGGTGATCATCCTCATTATATCAGGATTCGTTGTAATTGGTGATATTTGAGGAAATCGCCTGGGTTGTTTGCCGGACGGTAAATATTTGGTTTTGAATATCCGTTGTTATGCACCAATTTCAAATTGATATATCTGTACGTTTATTTTTATAAAGTGAGATATAACTTTTTGAAATTATGTCTATGACATTTACCTATATCATTGGATGGTTAGGTAAGGAGCATTAAATAGCGGTGTAATTCTTCTTAACCATAAGTACAGTTTTCAACCTACGACACACAGGGAATGAGTTATTAGACTCAGAGGACTTATACAGAGTATTGTATGTTGTCCAGTGTCCATGAGGACAGAGGGGTTGGTACTCGTACTATATTTTGTTTACTTGTGACTTCTCTAGTTCTCAGACATGTGTTTCATAGAAATGCAAGGTCTAAGTTTTGAGAAGTTATAGGTATAAGAATAAAGTAGAGAACCAGGTGTTGCAAGTATCAGGATTCTTCAAGGCGATCGAAGATGTAGATACTAGTGTATGGTATTCAGTTAATAGTAATGATTAAGAGAACTTTCTTCTCTTTCAGGTTACTCATAATTGGAAACACTCCTAAGTTGAGTAATGCTGATCGGCCTCTCTCCATTTAGTTGACATGCACTAGAGATAGCTGCATGATTTGAATCTGGTTCCAATTAAATCAGTGCCTCTGTTTCTATATTGGATATAAAATAGTTCATAGCTTAATAATTTTAAGGTACGGGGAGTTGTCCGGCTTATGCTTAAAACCAGACTCTGGATAACTCAAGGCACGTTTCTGTAATGGCTGTTTGTGGGTTGACCCGGGCTATGACGAGGGTTGACTTTCTACCATCTGGAAGATCAATAGTGATATTGTTCTTGACTCGCCACAGTTTTAGTAAAATGGATATTTTCAGAAAACAGTAGTGGGAGTATGATAGAACTGGAAGTGATTCCAGAACTGCAAACGATTACTGAAAATTTGATAAGAACCTAAAGATTCGATCTGGTTTGACATTCCATTGGCCACTCCGCAGATATGGTGGGTAACTTCAGGCACCCGAGAGGTACTCCGGTAGCCTCAAGGACGGTGACAATGAGGTTCTTGTTTACCCAGACTTGCCATTGCTGTTGTTCCAGACTGTGAGACCCGGCAGGAGGATGAGTATAGCGTCTTTTTAAACTAGCTTTAGAAGTGTACGTGTATATGACTCTGCCAGAGGGTTGTCGTAGTCAGTGGGAGCAGCGAAAGCATTGGTGGACAAGTAGCTTATGTCTATTTATGGACTAAAACAGATATACCGGAGATAGATCATCTATTTCTGAAGTGACAGTCATAGGTTTGACTTCATCAGAATAGGGGAGGGATCTGTTAAGAAAGTAGTAGGGTGTGATGTCCTGGTATTTGGATGACATACACAGAGTAGGAAGTGAAATTCCTATACTATGATCGGTTATACTTTGGTTGTCGCACAGTGGTTTCTCCACATAAGATATGGATATTATATCAGATATTCTGGTTACTAGATCTATGGTTTTAGATCTAGATTTGGGTAGTTTCCCAATCTGGGTACTTAGACAGTATTCTAAAAGTGTTTTAGAATGGACGACTCCTGGCATGGTAGTGTACCTGCAGGTGATGGAGTCACCCTCTCTAAAGGTGTCTTACAGACTAAAGAGGAGAGGGATGAGCATGATTGGCAGATCACTTGCTTAGGCAATTGAGTTGATCATGAGATGTCAAGTACCACACCAGATGTAGTTTTTGCACGAGATGCAATAAATTGATATTAATCCAATCTTGGAGAAACGATCGGAAGCAGTTTTAGAACATATGTGGATGTTCTAGGGATTTGATAACAACAGCCTCTTTTGGGAGACGGTTATCATTTCAGGCTTCCAAGGTGACCTGGATGACAGAGTGACTGTCAGAGTTATAGTTTTCCCTCTGACGAGGGGCAGTAGTTTGGACAGATGGTCCAAGCGGATACTGAGGGAGGCATGGCGCAGGATACTGATTAAGTTCAGTTGACGATACAGTCTAAGAAGTTTGGATTTGGAGTTCATTTATGAGATAGGTCCCATCAGATATCCAGATATATTCTAAGACATGTATTGCTCATTTCGGGAGATGGCTTTCTCCGCGAACTTGAGATAAAGAGAGACATAGAAAGAAACCTCAGGGAGGATCCACTCACTGAGGCTATTCCTCGAACGTAATAGTTTCGCAAACGGGCTTTGTGAGACTGATTAGTAGAGGAGTTGGGTGTTCGATACCACACAGGCTGTGAGTATGCGACATCGCAATAATTAGCCTTGAGTGCAAGTGGGAGATTGTTGGATATAGTTCCCTCAGAGTCAATTATTAGATCACAGGCACGTGATTGCAATGATTGAGGGAGGACCTATACTGGTAGGACAGTCTTACTCAAGATGATAGTATGCTATCTGGTTTATCTTTATCATTGTGTACAGCTTTAGGTGACCTTACAGGTCACTATTGCGCGTTGATAGAGCCCTTAGGATCCTTGCTTGACGGCCAGCAATATGATGGCGATCATATACGTGGGAGCTGGGGGTCTATAAACACATCCTTAAAAGGTCCCCAGTCATGGGAGTTTCGAGACTGGGCATCGATACTCCATTAGTAGACTAGTGTATACAGTCGAGACCCCGACGAGGGGTGGTGGCCGGTCTCATAAGCCATTGGTGTCAGTTGGATCACCTAAGATGTATACAGGTGCTCATTGGGTTATGAGTACACCGGACAGGACTCGCCGGGAACATGTTAGTTGGTATTTTACCTGACGTCAGATGGCAGTTCCCTGGTGACATGTGTACAGGTTAGTTCATCGACCTGAGATCGTCATTTGTCTCGTGTGAGTTCCCACTGTGCTTTGATTACTACCCTGCCACGGCTTAAAGGAGTCGTGCAAATAAGTTTTAGTTGGGTACAGTCCCGAGCCACATGGAGGCAGTGAGCGGATCGGCAGGGGTTTCGTCTCTCCCGGTATTGGGGGTGAGATCGCTCTGTGTCTAGGAGAGCCATTACACGAATTCCTTGGCCAAGGCAGGAGATTTACTGGTAGGTATTCCAGTAGTATCTCAGGGTGTTCTGGTCTACACTCCGACACAACTTGTACCGCTTTTGGGGGTCTGACTTTTACCAACCCCCTAGGCCCGCCATGCGATGCTCATAGACGATCGGACCGGACTGTATGGATATTGTCACTGACAGGCTCAGTAGGGTGTCAGGATGAGTTCGCTCATCGACCTCCCTTTTGGTCAATACCTGGTAGCTCGTTACGTACAGTTAGTACCACTGACGTGCTAGTGGTTAAATCCACAGCCAAAATATTGACGAGTCTTTAGAGTCCCCCACAGACAGTTTCTCAAGTTCCGAGCGAAACGTTGTAGAGGCCGTATGATATATGGCAGGGTTCGATCATATACGTGCAGTAGTGCACAGATCATGATCGGGCGGATCATACTAGTGGGCCTTGGTTTAAGCCGGATCCTAGTATTAGATTTGTTGGATTACTTTAGTCTCATCGCATTCGAATTCAGTCGGAATGCGGATGCAGGTATGTATATACAGGTGAGGGGTATCCTTGTGATCCGTCACGAGTTTACTTTAGATGTTGCCGTATCTTTTTGTTGTTGTAAACATTTGGATTAATGTTTATAAATGGAAATTGTGAGCTTAAATCATCATTTTTTGTATTTAATGTGACATGGACTTCATTAGTGACTCATGGTCTCTTTTATTGTGCATATGTCATATTTTGTGATGGATTTGTAAGTTGAAATGAGAGGAAGAGAGAGAAGGGCAGCCATGATAAGGTTAGCTCTTGTATTATTTTCACACTCTCACTCTCTCATTTCATCATACAACACACAAGAAAGAAAAGCCTCCTTTTCTTCTTCTTCCTCTAGCTCACAATCTCCGTTGATGGCTTCACCTTCAACCTCCATCCATACAATGGATGCAAGAGACAAAGTTGTCACACACATTCTCTACATCGCCTTGGACACGTCGGTTAGCGAACTTCGTGCCCAAGTTGCTTCGGATGAAGCGGGAGCCCGTAAAAAGACTCGATGATGTGGTGCCCTTTCCGACGAGGAGATCGAGATCGGAGATGCCGCGAGGAGCTTGGGATGGTGGCCAAAGATCGAAGGACACGGATCGATCGGTATAGCCTTTCCAACCCTTCTCTAGTTTTCTAGTTGTAGGTCAATTGTTCGATCCAGATTTAAAGTATACGATTGCGCCGGTTTCAAGTTTAGAAAAAGTTTTTGTTTCCGCATTTTGGCCTCGGACAGACAGCCGGGGCGCTACCGTAGACTTACATAATCACTTTATCTAATCAGGATGTCTCCCACTGTATTCTCAAATTCTCCTCCAAACCTGAAAGAAAAATTAGTCAGGATCATCTAAAATCACCTGAGGAGTAAACCAACTCATCAGTGGGTATCGGGATCCAACTATCATCGCATGATAACCTGATGGAATCCACTCAAGTTATCACACTCCAGATGGTATGCGCATGCCTGGCAAGTTTCCTATATGTTTGAAACTCCCGATGTGGATTTTTACCCCATGCTCTTATGACCTTGACGAAGGTCAACAAATCATAAGTCACATGTCAAGTTCTACCAGTCATTGTCCAGGTTAATTTGAACCCATATGTACTCGCCCTTGACGAAAGTCAACAAGGTTGTACGACTATCCCAAACCAACGCATCTATCTATGCAACAGAAAGTTAATAAACAGCTACTATACACTATGCCTTGACGAAGGTCAATGAACATAGCATGAATACTAAGTGCTACCCGTCTGAAATGACGGAGGGCTACGAATGGTTTTTGGGGAAAAACCGTTAACGTAATGAACTTGATATCGTTGAAGGAACCGGATAGCTTTTTACAAATATATAGTGGCGAAAATCTTTGCTAAAGAGGTCACTCCCGGTGAAGGGATCTCGGCTCTTTCCCCGTAGAATGAGGTGCAGGATATTCCAACTGAATACCGCGATGCAAAGCAAAAAGTAATCGACTATTGCGAAGTTATTATCCTGATGCAAACTTCTGCCCGAGGGGTCACTCCCGGTGAAGGGATCTCGGCCCTTGCCTCGTCGAATGAGGTGCTGGATATTCATAACCGAATATTACTGTGCAAAACAAAAGAAAACGTCCTTGCAATAATAGTTTTTTGAAAATTGTTCCAACAATATCGAATAGATTTTTTTTCTTTGCATTGATTTGAATCAATGCAGTCCCATCAATTAATCACACCAGAAAAGAACGAAAATATGATATGCGTATATGCCATCCGCATTCGCCACTGGGTCCCGTCATCTCCCGTTAGGTTACTTAACTAACGACAGAGCGGGGATTGGACTAGCGCGGGTGTAAAATATATACAACATCTACTAGTATATATAGAAATATATAATAATCTCTCCGTGCGTAATAAATGTAACATCACAAATAAGTAATAAGCATCACAGAACAATACAGATAATCTGGGATCCCCGGGTTTCCTTTGAGCCGCAAGTGAAACCCGACGTTTCCCTGGTCGTGTGGATAGCATGTGCAATGAAAACTGTCACGACCCTCAGGGTACGGAACGTGACTGGCACTTAAGTTTACGAAACGTCTCAAGACGTCCGTAAAATAAATAAGCCAAAGCCCAGAACCCAAAACCAAATAAGCAACAGAGTGAAGAAAACCCAATCAATTGAAAGCGAGTTTATCAAATAAGTCATATAAAACCTTTTTTAAAAACAATATCAATTTTTCCGAAAATTTCGGCAGAGTCTCCTTTGTAAATACTGGCCCCCAAAATGGGTACAACAAGAATATATATGAATCCAACAAATAAGGCATCCCCAAGCGGGAGCTAGCTCTTCGCCACAAGGCGGTCACAAATCCCACGCAATATAAAACAACAACATGCAAAATAATAATAAAGAAGCATGAGAAAAACAACATGTCGACTCAAGTGAGCTCGACCCCAAAATACAGCATGAAAAGTCCACAAATCTCACAGTCTCATCTCTAGGTCAATATACAACAATACTGGTAGATACAGTAGATGGAGCACACTAGATACAAGGAATATACAAGGTGGTACAAAAATGATAATATAACCCACCTAAGAGCAAAACCTCGAGTCCAGGCAAAAGAGGTAAAAGAAGCAAGTGCGCCCGCCGCTACTGTACTGACGGAGCGGACCTGAAAAAGGCTGTGGCACAACGGGGGTGAGTTGCCAACTCGTGAGTAATAAATAACATCTACACAGGCTATCGAATGCATGCACACAAGCATCCTAGCATCTAAAATACAGGTAAGGCAGGACATAATAGCAGGTATGTATGCAATATGAATATACTAGCAGGATGAATGCAATGCGAATCAACTCATGATCTGAATGTGTAAGTATAAGAATCATGTTTTTCCTTTAGGAATCTCTTTTGAAATACCAGCACAATACCAATAGAATCAACAAGAACCTGTGTCCAGCAACGACACCTCAAAACTATCACAAATCTCATATATCCATGTCATAGTATCTCTGGCCTCAGCCATCGGGCTGACCCATCTCAATATCAATATCTCATCATCTCGCGGCCACGGTCGGTATCCTTTGGATATCCGCCGTCCCAAACAGTCACCGGTATGTAATCCGTCCCCTGCCAGGCTCATCGTCAGCAACACGAGCTTTTTGCCCCGGGGTACCTTACCGGGCCCACCATGTACCCGAGACGGTTCATCCAACTCCTCGAAACGGGTCTCGAAAACCACAACAAACTCATGGTGGACGACACTTACATCACTAGAAAACCGCAATTTACATATTTAAAAAAAAATATATAATAAGTTTAGAAATTTTGCGGCTTTCCCCCGAAATCCAGAATATCACAAAATCTCAAGAAATCCTCATAAATGCATATGCCAATGATAATGAATGCATATGGTATCAATAATCAAGTTGCGATGTATGATTAATGGACTAGGCATGAACAAATAATATGATGAGGTACATGCACATGAATAGCAATCCTACGATTTCATTTTAAGGAATTAAAGGCAATCACACAAGTTTAAGTATCAATTATAGTAAAAGGTTTCAAATTATAGGTTATCTAGTGTGGTGGCATGGCAATTACCAGGGTGTGTGTGTAAGCATGAATAGTGCTCGTGCTGCATATAAAAACCCTAGCAATGGTGCAGGTGTCCTATAGAATGGTTTCGCATATGTATGACAATGTAAGGCATGGATGTAGCAAATAATCATACGAGTATTACACCCCTAATTACTAACATTACTAAGAATCTTTTTAAGCTACTAAAACTATCGGGCGACTTGCGCCATCCAACGATAGTCCCCCGTAGATGTTACATCTACTCACCGGAATCCCTAGCTAGTCACGTCCAATCACCGCTTTCCCCTTTCGTGCCGCGTCTGACTTCTCCGCGACCGAACCTGGAATTTACATCAATACCAAACATAAGGTTACATACCATGAAATGACGCAAATCCCAAATGAAAATACCAACGTTCACAAGCTAGGTACAACGTGCACAAGGTGCGCGGAACACACGCGAAAATCGCAAAAACTAGCTAAAACATCGATTGGTCACCCGGCAAAACTAAAACCTGACCACTCAAAAATCCGCACTCACACATCCTAAATGTCATAGGATAAGCCAAAACAATCATCAAGATATCAAAAATAATTCATCACAATAATTTTATAAAAACCTAGTAAGTCAGAAATTTGCAATTTGGTGCAAACATCGAAAATTAGCGATAAAGTTAACACAATCCAACACAAACATCCAAACTAACCCACTAGATAGCCAGTACAAAAATTTTAAACCATTTACAAAGCATAAAACCATAATTCCAACACAACAATCATGCTTCAATCTATTTCCATACACAAACCCCTTTCTTGATTTTTGTAATAGCAATTACAATGAAAATTTCACACAAGATTAACTTAGATTAGCATAATATGAAGCCACTTAAGCAAAGTAACCTTATAGATTGGTTTAGTAAACAACTAGATAGCTAAATAGATTTAATTAACTAAATAATGGTTTCTAAAACCCTAGTTACACTCAAACCATTAACTTTAAAAATCTAGAATGAAATTAGCACTAATATTAACACTAACACAACTCAATTAAAGAATTCTAACCATAAGAACTTAACTTGGTGGAAATTATACCTCAAGATCTATGGATCTAGCAAGAACAAGATGCCTCCGAAGATGGCTTCATAGCACCATGATCTAAGCAAGAAAGGCTAAGGAGAATGGGATGAAGGATGGGGGTTAATTTGTGAGCTTTAAATTGGAATTTTGGAGCAAACTTGATGAAATTTTGAAGAAGATGCAAAGAAAAATGATGAAGGGGGGGGGGGGGGCGCAGCTTTTCTCGGCCAGATGAGGTAAGGGGAATGGTGTGGGTGGTGTTGGAAAAGTCAAGTTCAACCCATACCAATCACTAAAGACCCATACCCAATAAAAAGTCAAAATCCTTATAAAAAGCACCTCATTTCCACACATGACTAAAACTCAAAAGAGGCAAGGAATTTTTATTCCTTGCTGCTGAAGTGGGCCGGCCTAGGGGTGAGGGAAGGGTGAATGGGGTTTTACAAAAGAAATTTTATGCAAAAAGACCCCCTACAAGTCCAAAATTGCAAGTTATAGCTTAAATTCCATAAATTTCGTTTTCCATAATAAAAATTAGTTAAAACTTAAAATAAATTACTAAAAATTTATGTTACAACTAGATTTTAATTAACATGATTTTAAAGATTAAAATTAGCCCAAAGAAATTTGTATTTATCGCTAATTCAATGTATTTTCTTACCGGCTTAAAATAATATTAAAAAATTGAAAAATAGGGAAATTTTTTTAAATGACCAAAAAATTAATAAGTAACTCATTAGCTACTAAAAACAAGTAATTACCTATCCATTTTAGGTATAATTAGTCCTAAACTGCAAAATAACAAAAAAGACGGCTTACGGAAAAATACCGAATTTTCACCGATTTTCGGGAAAACACCAAAACGACTTTTCAAGGCGTTACAAAAACCTAGACCCCTACGAGCGCGGTAAGTTACCCGCCAAAACCATAAGTGAGGCAGACCCCTTCATCAAAGTGAATGGGCCACCTGGCACTTCACGGAATTCGGTAACTTGAGCACCCCACCTTGGGTCAACCTGTATCCCCTACGAGTGCGGCGAATAGCCCGCCAATTCTAGAGTGAGGCCCCCTCCTTCTCAACGCTATAAGATGTGGACCTGTTTCCCTCCAGAACCCGGCTATCCGTGCACTCCACCGTGGGGTAATCCTAGTACAGAAAAGAAAATATGTACAAAGGTGGCATCGACCTCAACCCGGTCGTTCCCCAAACATATAATATACAAACAGACAGTGACGACAGTCCACATATCGGACACTCGCCCCGCAATAACAAATGTACAAATGAAACTAAACTGCACTACCATTGCACCCAAGACTATCCATCACGACAATCCGCACAAACCATAACCAGATTTATCCACAGAAATAAGTAACCGAATCATGTGTGTAACCTCGTCTAATTGAGCATATAGCAATTAGACAACGTTACCAACATATCCACACATGCAAACGAAGTCACGACATTAGAATTCCAAAACACAATTAGCGCACACCCCAAATATACTAAGGATCAAAAACCAAGTGCACTAAACATCCAAAAAAATCGAGTTTTGAGCCAATTCGGAGGTCCGAATCAAAACGAAACGCGTCCAAACCTTCACGTGGAGTTAGAACACAAAATTAACTTTGAGTCGGGTGGCCTAGAGGGGGTACCCTACCCCCGAAGCCACCACGAGGTGACAAGAGGGTGAGGCAGACCCGAAACTGCCCATGTAGGGGATGTTTCGGGTCCCCACCCCCAAGACCACCTTGTGGTGGTCTTGGGGAGTGGGCCCAGCCATTCTATCCCCCCTGGGTCTCCCTGGGGTGCCCACGCATCACCCTGTGGCTTCTTGGTTCAAACCGAGAGCCTACGGGGTGTGCAAACATCTCAAAACTAAAAAATTCGGGACTGTTTTTTCGATAATTTTCGATGCCCGAAAAAACGTGAATTCTAATGTCGCAACTAGCTAGTTCAATGTGTTTGGGTGGCTCTGATACCATGTTGGGTTTTGCCGGCACCCTGGCCATCAATCCGTGGCCAAATGCCGAACAAAAACTTTCAAAACTTTGGCGCAAACAAAACTCGTACAAGATCGAACCAAAAAGATAATGGCATCTTCTAAAGTAAACTCGTAACGAATTACAAGAATACTCCTCATCTGTATATACATACCTGTATCCGTATTCCGACTAAATACGAATACAACGAGATGAAAATAATCCAACAATATAATACTAGGATCCGGCTTAAACCAAAGCTCACTAGTATTATCCGTCCGATCATGATCCGTGCACAAGTGCACGTATATGATCGAATCCTGCCATAAAACCATACGACCTCTACAACGTTTCACCCGAACTTGGGAACTCTCTGTGTAGGACTCTAAAGACTCGTCAATACGCTGGCAGTAGGTTTAACCATAAGCACGTCAGTGGCACTAGCTGTACGTAACGGCTGTCTAGGTATTGAGCGAAAGGGAGGCCGACGAGCGAACTCATCCTAAAACCCTACTGATGCTGACAGTGACAATATCCGTACAGTCCGGTCCGTTCGTCTATGAATATCGTATATCGGGCCTAGGGGGTGGTAAATGTCAGACCCCTAATAGCGGTATAAGTCGTATCGGAGTGTAGCCCAGAACACCCTGAGAAACTACTGGAATACCTACCAGTAAATCTCACTTGCCCTGGCCAGGGACTTTGTATAATGGCTCTCCAAACACAGCGTGATATCAACCCCTAATACCGAGAGAGACGAATTCCCTGATGATCCGCTCACTGCCTCCATGTGACTCGGGACTGTACCCAACTAAAACCTGTTTGCACGATTCCTTTGAGCCATGGTAGGGTAGTAATCAAAGCACAGTGGGAACTCACACGAGACAAATGATGATCTCAGGTCGATAGACTAACCTGTACACATGTCACTAGGGAACTGCTATCTGACAATAGGTATAATACCAACTAGCATGTTCCCGGCGAGTCCGTCCGGTGTACTCATAACCCAATGAACACATGTATACGTCTTATAGGCGAACCAACTGATACCAATGGCTTATGAGACTGGCCACCGCCCCTCGTCGGGGTCTCGATCCGTATACACTAGTCTACTAATGGAGTATTGATGCCCAGTCTCGAAACTCCCACGACTAGGGACACTTTAAGGATGTGCTTATAGACCACCCAACTCTCACGTATATGATCGCCATCATACTACTGGTAGTCAAGCAAGAATCCTATGGGCTCTATCAATATGTAATAGTGATCTGTAATGTCACCTAAAGCATGTACACGATGATAAAGACAAACCAGATAGCATACTATCATCTCGAGCAAGATTGTTCTACCGGTATAGGGCCTCCCTCAATCATTGCAATCACGTGCCTGCGATCCAATAATTGACTTTGAGGGCACTATATCCAACACAAAGCCTACCAGTATTATCCTTCCGATCATTATTCCTGAAGCCAGTACACGAACATGATCGAAAACCTGCCGTAACAACTTACGGCCTCTACATCTTTTGCCTGAACCAGGGAACCCTCTGTGTGGGACTCTAAAGACTCGACAGTACGCTGGCAGTGGGTTTAACCACAAGCACGTCAGCGGCACTAGCTGTGCGTAACGGCTACCCAGGTACATGACAAAAAGGTGGCCGACGAGCGAACTCATCCCAACCCCAACTAGCCTGTAAGCAACACTTACCGTACAGTCCAGTCTCTTCGTATGATACGTCGCATATGAAGTCTAGGGAAGGTAAATGTCAGACCCCAAGAATTTTATAAGTCCTGCTGATGTATAGCTCATAACGGTTCGAGAAACTACTGATAACTCTTATCAGTAAATCTCGACAGCCCCGGCCAGGGATTTGCTGTTATGGCCGATCAAGCAAAGCGCGACATCAACTCCTCATATCGGGAGAGACGAAACCCCTCCTATCGCTCACCGCCTCCATGTGATTCAGAACTGTACCCAAAATCCACCTGTTTGCACGACTCAGTAGAGCCATGGTATGGAAGAAATCAAAGCACAGTGAGAATCATAAAATACACTATGGCGATCTCGGGTGTATAGACTAACCTGTATAAGTATCACCAGAGAACTGCTATCTGACAATAGGTATATATACCATCTAGGAGTTCTTGACGAATCCTGTTCGGTGTACCCATTCTCCAATGAGCACCTGTGTACAATCTTTGATGTCAAACACCAATGGTTGTGGGATCAACCATCGCCCTTAGGGTCAAGAAACGTACACACTGGTCTACTCTGGTAATATTGATGCCCTGTCTCGATATACCCTCGACTAGGAACTATTAAAGGATATGCTTTTAGACTTCCCAGGCCCCACTAGTATGATCAACATCATAATCCTGGTAGTCAAGCATAATCCTAAGGGCTTCATCAATATGTATATAAGATATGAAATACAACACATCACACGTTAAGATGAAGATAAACCAGATAGCATACTATTATTTCGAGCAAAGATTGTTTCTGTACATATACATGCCTAGCATCCTATACAATACAGGTCTCTAGGGCATACATATCTAACAATCTCCCACTTGCGCTAAGGCCTGTAGTTCGAGCAATAAGTACCCACTGTCTACACTAGAACCAGTTGCCGGCGTACCGCATACCCAACATCTTGAACAGTTTCTCAAACTGGACTTGAGGGATGGCCTTGGTGAATGGATCTGCCTTGTTGTCTTTCGTGTCTACTCTCCATACCTCGATGTCCTGGTGATCCACTATCTCCCTGATGAGGTGATACCGCCTTAAGATATGTCTGGATTTCTGATGGGACCATGGTTCCTTTGCCAAAATCATGGCTCCATTGTTATCGCAATACAAAGGTATTGGATTAGCAATGGATGGAACCACCTGAAGTTCAGAAACGAACTTCCTCATCCAGACTACCTCTTTTGCGGCATCATTAGCAGCAATATACTCAGCTTCCATCGTGGAGTCAGCGACGGTATCTTGCTTGAACTCTTCCAACATACCGCCCCTCCATTTAAGGTAAATACAAACCCCGAGATGGACTTACTATCATCCTTATCACTCTGGAAGCTGGAATCGGTAAAGGCCTCCATTTGGAGGTCTCCGTTACCATACACCAAGAACATTTCTTTAGTTCTTCGCAAGTACTTCAGAATGTTCTTCACAACAGTCCAATGTTTCTCACCCGGATTAGATTGATACCTGCTTACTGCACTCAGTGCATAAGCTACATCTGAGCGAGTACATAACATTGCATACATTATAGATCCTACCGCCGAAGCGTAGGGTATAATGCTCATGCGATCCCTCTCCTCATCAGTCTTTGAAGACATCTCTTTGGAGAGGGTGATCCCGTGACAAGCGGGTAAATTACCTCGCTTGGAATCTTCCATACTAAATCTCTTTAGTATGGTGTCTATGTATCTCGATTGGGACAATCCCAACAATCTCTTAGATCTTAATTCCCAGAATGTACGAGGCATCATCCAGGTCCTTCATGGAGAACTTCTATGATAAGAATAGTTTGACCGATTGTAGCATAGGTGAAAGTCGACCATAGCACCACCATGAGGTTCTAGAGGCATCAAGCATGCCAAATTTTAATTTTATTAGGTGCTAAGTTGGACTAAAAACATCTTTACTAGATTATTTAAGGTTTGCCTTTGTGATGTGATGAACTTAAGAGAAGAAAAGAGCATACAACCTTTGTAGTTCGAGTCCTTCTCTTCAATAGCTCCGGGTTGAAGTCCACGTGACTCTACTAGGCTCCTTTTCGAGTTGAACGAGCCTCCTTCGTGATCTTCGAGCCAAAGACGGTCCAACCGAAGTTCACAAGCTCAAGTTAACCCTTCACTAATCTCATTAGTGAAGGCAACACTCCACATCAAATTGCTAATATAATGTGTGATGGTGAAGTAGGGGTTTAATTTGCTCACTAGTTTGTGTTCAAGTTTCATGGTTCACATCACATGTGAGGGTTGAAACTTGAACCATGGGATTGAGGAAGAAGAAGAAGCTAGAGAGCAACCATGGGAGCAAAGCAAGCAAAATGGCTAAGTGTTGAGAATGAGACTAGAATGAATGGAAACTCTTGACCCCCACTCATTCAAGCATGGAATTTTGCAATATAAAATTGCAACCATGCTTGAATAGCAAGTCAAGATGAATAAACAAGAATAAATCTCATGCTTGCAACCATGCTCTCATTTTCCACCTCATTTCTATTTTTCACAAAAATAGAATTTTATGCCATGCTTCATTATTATATATATATATATATATATATATATATTATGAAGAATAATTAGTGAGCTAATGATATTAGTTAAGATATAATTATATCACATATAATGTATATCACATTATTAAATCAACACTTGATTTAATAATCCGGTTATATCATATATGACCGACTAATATCATTTATCTGTATATCACATTATCAAATTAACACTTGATTCAACAATCTGGTTATATCACATATAACTAAAACGATAACAGATAGCTGCCAAATTACAATACGGTATCACATACACGTATTTAATCAGGCACACACACATATCACATATGTGTCCCACTTCGTTTCACTTGAACCAAGGAACTTCTGTGTGGGACTCTAAAGACTCATCAATATGCCAGCAGTAGGTGATGATCATATCAGTCGCCTACAAGACGTCAGTGGTACTAGCTGGACGTAACGGCTACCCAGGTATTGAGCGATATGAAGATCAACAAGCAAGCTTGTCCATAGTCTCCATGAAGCTTATCAGTAACACTACCATACAGTCCGGTCTCTTCGTCTCATATGTCGTATATCATGTCTTGGGGTGGTAATCGTCAGACCCCAGTAACGTGATAATTCATGCCGATGTCTGGCCTATAACGGTTTGAGAAACTACTGATAACTCTTATCAGTAAATCTCAGCAGCAGCCCTGGCCAGGGACTTCCAGTTATAGCCAATCGAGCATAGCGCAATATTAATCCCAATACCGGGAGAGACGAAACCTCTCCTATCGCTTATTGCCTCCATACGACTCGGGACTGTACCTAAATCCACTTATTTGCGCATATCCTTTGAGCGTGGTAGGGAGGAAATCAAAGCACAGTGGGAGCCGCACAAGACTCTATGACGATCTTGGGTCTACAGACTAACTTGTACCAGTGTCACCAGAGGACTGCTATCTGACGATAGGTATACTACCACATAGGAGTCATTGGCGAGTCCTGTTCGGTGCACCCATTCTCCAATGAGCACCTGCGTACAATCTTTTATGTCACACACCAATGGTTGTGGGATCAACCATCGCCCTCTAAGGGACAAGAAACGTACACACCAGTCTACTCTGGAATATCGATGCCCTAGTCTCAATATTCCCATGACTAGGAAGTGATTAAAGGATGTACTTTTTTACCATCCTGGCCCCACTAGTTTGATCTCATCATAATCCTGTTAGTCAAGTACATATCCTAAGCGCTTTATCAACATGTGAGAGCAAGACAGTAAAGAATACCAGTCAACATGTTAAGATAAAGAGTAACCAGATAGCATACAATCATGTCGAGCAAGAAAGTCCTCTATATATATGTCCAAGAATCCACTATAATATACATCATATGTACAATAATGGCCTCTAGGGCATACATATTCTTAACAATCTCCTACTTGCACTAAGGCCAGTTGTTGTAGTATCTCATACCCAACATCCCAAAAGTCTCTCAAATAGCATATGGGGAATGGCCTAGGTGAGTGGACCCTCTGTGTTATCCTCTGTGTCAACTCTCCTGACCTCGATCTCCCGGAGATCAACTATCTCCCTGATCACGTGATACTGTCTAAGAATATGTCTGGATCACTGACGGGACCGGGGTTCCTAGGCCAAAGCCATAGCTCCATTGTCATCCCAATACACAGGTACTGGATGCCCAATGGTAGGAACCAAGTTCATCATATGAACTTTTTCATCCAGACAACCTCTCTAGCTGCATCGTTGGTAGCGATATAATTAGCCTCTATCAACGAGTCTGCTACGGTATATAGCTTGGAACCCTTCCAACATACCGTCCCTCCACTGAGGGTAAAGACAAAACCCGAGACTGACTTTCAGTCGTCCTTATCACTCTGGAAGCTCAAATCGGTAAAGGACTCCATCTGGAGTTCACCGTTACCATACACCAAGAACATCTCTTTAGTCCTTCTCAAGCACTTAAGAATGTTCTTTAGCTGTCCAATGGTTTTCCTAAAGATCTTTTCAATACTTATTCACTACACCTAGTGAACAAGCTACATCTGGTCTGATATATAACATCGCATACATGATTGACCCGTCTGCCAAAGCATAAGTATCCCTTGTATGCGAGCCCTCTTCAAATCAGTCTCGAGAGACATCTCTTTGGAGAGAGTGATTCCTGAACAAGCGGGTACATTACCACGCTTAGAATCATCCATACTAAACCCTTTTAGTATGATGTCTATGTACCTGGATTGGGACAATCCCAAATCCATATAGATCTATCTCTATAGATATAAATCCCCAGGATGTAGGAGACATCAGTTAAATCTTTCATGGAGAACCTATGTGATAAGAGATGCATGACCGAGTGTAGCATATGAACACCCTTTCCTATCAAGAGTATGTCATCCACGTACAATACGAGGAAGTCAACCATACTCTCTACAACCTTCTTATTTATACATGGTTCATCTATCTTTTTGATGAAGTCAAAATCTTTGACAGCTTCATTAAAACAGATGTTCCATCTCTGCGATGCCTGCTTTAACCCGTAGTTGGATTTAAGCAGCTTGCACATGCTTCCGCTGCTCCCACTGTCTACGAAGCCCTCTGGCAGTGTCATATACACGCTCTCTTCTAAATTAGCATTTAAAAAAGCGGTTTTGACGTGCAGTCTGCCAGATATCGTATTCATTGTATGCAACAATGGCAAGTAGGATCCTGATGGACTTAAGCTTAGAAACAAGTCTAGCTTTGAAAGTCTCAACTTTTCCATCTACACCAAATTATCTTTCTCAAAGATCCTCTTGCTCCCGATGGGTTTTACCCCTTTAGGAGCAACATCCAAAGTCAATACTTTGTTGGTGTACATGGATTCCATCTCAGATCGCATAACATCCAGCCATCTTACATAGTCTCCATTTGTGATGGCCTGCTCGAAACTAGTTGGGTCATCATCTACATGATGCAATCCTCGCTCCTACCGTCTACGAGAAAACCGTAGTATCTCTCAGGTGGATGAGGAACCCAACTAGATCTGCGGAGTGGCTGCAGTTCATCGGGGATTATTGAATCCTCCGGTTCCAACAAATCGTCAATTATAGTTTGTGTTTGCTGGAACTTCTTCCAGTTCTACCTCATCACCACTAATTTCTTCCACAAGAAATTCCTTTACTAAAAAGGTGGCATGTCGAGAAACAAAACATCTTTTGTTCCTCGGTGTGGTAAAAGATATACCCTCACGAATGGTTGGGATATCCGACAAACTTGCACAGAACTGACCTTGCCTCGAGCTTGTCCGGATTTTGCTTTTCAACATAGGCCGGACAACCTCATAACTTAACTCGTTTAAGAGATGGTCTCTTCCCATTGCATATCTCATATGGAGTGGTAGGTAACGGATTTGATCGGAACTCTATTCAATAGGTATGCATCTTCTCAAGTGCATGTCCCTGAAAGGAAATATGCAACTCAGCAGTACTGATCATAGAGCGCACCATATCTCATAGGGTGTGATTCCTCCACCCCGATATACCGTTGCGCTGTGGTGTATACGGAGGAGTAAACTGAGAGAGAATCTCATTCTCTTTTAAATAGTCTCGGAATTCCGTACTCCAGTATTCTTTTCCCCGATCATATCGAAGGATTTGAATATCTTTACCCAACTGGTTCTCTTCTTCGTACATATATTCCTTGAAATTCTCAAAAGATTCAATTTTGTGTTTCAACAAGAACACATGTCCGTATCTTGAGAGAACATCGGTGAATATAAAGTACGCGGAACCATCCCTGGCATATGTAGACATAGGACCGCATACATCACCATGTATCTGTCCAAGAGTTCTGTAGCTCTTACTCCGTTTCCAGTAAACAGAGATTTGGTCACCTTAGTCTTTGAGACATGACTGGCAAGTTTCATAAGATGTAAATTCGAACGGATTCAAATATATATCCTTATGGAACTTCAGCTAGTCTTGTTTCATCGATATGACCCAGTCTACAATGCCACAAGAAGACTTCGTTCATTTCTGAATTGTTCCTCTTGTGTGTGTTCTATACGTTTAGAACTGTAGTTTGATTCAGAACGTGTGCACTGTTATACAACGTACCTTATGTAAGTCCACGTTACCCGTCCCCGGTTCTTTGGGGTTGTGGAAATGATGAAAAACGATTTTTTCTGTGGAGGTAACATGGACTCTAAAAACGGATCTTTGCTAAACAAACTATCTAACAACCTAACTAAGAGTTTAACTACTATGTTAGGGTTTATACCTAAACTTGAACTCCTTCTCTTCGACTCCTTGTGGTGGTCGGATCGCCCTCACCTCGTCGTCTCCTTGTGTCGAAGATGGATCCACCCGAAAGCTTCTACCTTTGGCTCCAACCTCAATCTAGAAGAAACTAAAATCCTTTGCTTGCTAGACCTTGGACCTTAGGATGAGTAGAGAAGTGTTTTAGGGTTTTATCTCCAAGGAAAATGGTTCTCAACACATGAGAGATTTTTTCCTTGAGCTAGAGGAAGAGGGAGAGCTAGAGGATGAGAGAGAATGAATATGATAGAATGAGCAAGCCTTTTTTTCCACCATCCTCTCATAATACAAAATAATCATAATAATAATAGTAATTGAGTATTATGTGATGGTTCATTTCAATGGCTATATCATTTCATGCACTCATTTTGTAAACCACAACAAGCAAGCAAAAGTCATAGCCATGAAATGATAGCCATGCAATGATGATGGTCAACAAGTCCAAACTAGTCAACCGGTCAACAAAGTCAACAAGTCAACAAAGTCAAACTTTCAACCCAACCATGGCACAATAATACTTAATTAATATTATTATTAATCATATTTCATATTCTCATTAGGGTTTAGAAAAAGTCAACAGTCAACAACCCTAATGAGAATCCTCTACCTCTGTCTCTGTCAACTGTGCATACACACCCGCATCCGTGTTCCGAGGAACATGAATACAAATAGATCCTATGCCTCTGCCTCTATCAACTGTGCATACACACCCGCATCCGTGTTCCGAGGAACACGAATACAAAGAGACAAAACCAATCCCAAAACGTATACTAGGATCTGGCTTAAACCAAAGCCCGCTAGTAATAACTGCCCAGACACTAAACGTGCACAAGTGCACGGATGTGACCGAACCCAGTCGCAAAACCATGAGACCTCTACTCTTTTGCCTAAAGGCGAATAGCTCTCTGTGTGGGACTCTAAAGACTCGACACTACGCTGGCAGTGGGTTTAACCACAGACCGCAAGCGGCACTAGCTGTGCGTAACGGCCCCCAGGTAGATGCCGATAAGAAGACAGACGAGGTGAACTCATCCGAATTCCTACTGAGCCTGAATGTGACAGTCTCCGTACATTCTGGTCTGTTCGTCTGAGAATATCGCATGGCGGGCCTAGGAGGCGGTAAACGTCAGTCCCCTAATAGCGGTACAAGTCGTATCGGAGTGTAGCCCAGAACACCCTGAGATAACACTGGAAACCCACCAGTATATCTCGCTTGCCCTGGCTAGGGACTTTGTGTAATGGCTCTCCTAGACACAGCGCGATATCAACCCCTAATACCGGGAGGGACGAATCCTGTCTAACCTTCACTGCCTCCAAGTGCTTCGGGACTGCACCCAACTACTACCTGTTTGCACGACTCCTTTGAGCCGTGGTAGGGTAGTAATCAAAGTATAGTGGGAACACACTCGAGGCGAAGTGACAGTGTCAAGTCAGCGGACTAAGCTGTACTCATGTCACCTGGGAACTGATAACTGACGATAGGTATAATACCAACCAACAGTTCCCGACGAGTCCTGTCCAGTGTACTCGTAACCTAACGAGCACCCGCATACTATCTCAAGTACGACGTACTGACGGTTGTGGGACAGACCGTCTCCCCTGCTGGGATGAGAAGCGTATACGCTAGTCTACTCCGGAGTATCGATGCCCTGTATCGATAATCCTACGACTAAGGACCTGTATAAGGATGTGCTTGTAGATTACCCAGCCCCCACTAGTGTGACTGCCATCACAACGCTGGTAATCAAGCAAGGATCCTATGGGCTCTACTTATATGTATAAGCGATATGCTAAAATAAACACATGCACATATTAAAGTAGAAACAAACCAAGTAGCATACTACCATTTTGAGCAAGATTGTCTATACAACTGTGATGGCTTTTAGGGCATATACACTAACAATCTCCCACTTGCACTAAGGCCATGTACTGGCATATCGAAGACCTATCATCTCGATCAGCCGGTCGAACTGAGTCTCGGGTAAGGCCTTCGTGAGTGGATCAGCAATGTTATCTTCCGTATTTACTCTCTTCACCTCGATCTTCCGGCGATCTACGATCTCCCTGATCAGGTGGTACCGCCTCAAAATGTGCTTGGACTTCTGATGGGACCTGGGTTCCTTCGCTAAAGCTATAGAGCCGTTGTTGTCACAATACAGCGGTATTGGATCAACACTGGTAGGAACCACCTGAAGCTCCGTGAGGAACTTCTTCATCCAGACAGCTTCCTTTGCGTCATCGCAAGCAGCTATGTACTCCGCTTCCATAGTTGAGTCAGCAACGGTTTCCTGCTTGGAGCTCTTCCAGCAAACAGCCCCTCCATTGAGGGTAAAGACATAACCCGACATGGACTTGGAGTCATCCTTGTCACTCTGGAAGCTGGAGTCAGCAAAGGCCTCGATCTGGAGGTCTTTCCCGCCATACACCAAGAACATCTCCTTAGTCCTTCTCAGGTACTTGAGAATGTTCTTTACCGCTATCCAGTGCTTCTCCCCTGGGTGGGTCCGACTGATACCGGCTTACAACGCTCAATGCGTATGCTACATCTGGTCTGGTACACAACATCACATACATAATAGAGCCTACCACAGATGCGTAGAATATTGATGACATGCGAGCCCTTTCCAAATCAGTCTTGGGAGACATCTCTTTGGAGATGGTGATTCCGTGACAAGCCA
Organism: Agapanthus africanus; assembly: GCA_030015575.1. NCBI lineage: Eukaryota > Viridiplantae > Streptophyta > Magnoliopsida > Asparagales > Amaryllidaceae > Agapanthus > Agapanthus africanus. The sequence continues at coordinate 192,730,955 of JASDDO010000006.1, read as the reverse complement.
GTAGATTACAGCGCTTGGAATCTTCCATACAGAATCCTTTCAGTATGGTGTCAATGTACCTGGACTGTGAAAGTCCCAACATCCTTTTAGATCTATCACGATAGATCTGGATCCCCAGAATGTAGTTGGCATCGCCCATGTCCTTCATAGAGAACCTCTGTGACAAGAATCCTTTGACCGACTGTAGCATAGGAATATCATTTCCTATTAAGAGAATGTCATCAACGTACAAGACGAGGAATACCACATTTCTCCCTACAATCTTACTGTAAATGCATGGTTCATCTGGATTTTTGACAAAGTCGAATTCTTTGACAGTATCATCAAAGCAGATGTTCCAACTCCGCGATGCCTGCTTCAGTCCATAGATGGACTTGAGCAACTTGTACACTTTACCGCTGCTCCCACTCTGAATGAATCCCTCTGGCTGATCCATAAAGACGCACTCTTCCAAATTTCCATTTAGGAAAGCCGTCTTTACGTCCATCTGCCAGATTTCATAATCGTGGAAGGCAGCAATGGCAAGAAGGATCCGAATGAATTTGAGCATAGCTACTGGAGAAAAAGTCTCGTCATAGTCCAAACCAGGTCTTTGACGAAAATCCTTTGCAACAAGCCTAGCTTTATAGGTTTCGACCCGCCCATCTACACTAATCTTCTTTCTGAAGATCCATTTGCAGCCTACGGGTTTTACCCCTTCTGGAGCAAAATCCAAAGTCCAAACTTTGTTGGTGTACATGGACTCCATCTCGTTCCGCATTGCATCCAGCCATTTTACTGAGTCACCGCTCTGAATGGCTTGCTGGAAGCTAGTAGGCTCATCATAATCAATGATGCAATCCTCTCTATCCCCGTCTATGAGAAAACCGTAGTATCTCTCGGGCGGATGAGACTGCCTACTACTCCTGCGGAGCGGCGCAGGAATGTCCGGTTCTCCTGAAACTTCTGGTTCTACCAAGGTTTCAGTAATAGTTTGTGGTTCTGGAATTTCTTCCAGTTCTATTGCGCTCCCACTTATCTGATTTTCCAAAAATTCAGTTTCCAAGAAGTGGGCTTGCTGAGAAACAAAAACCTTTTGTTCCTCTGCGGAATAGAAAAGATACCCCCTGGAGTTCTTTGGGTATCCCACAAACTTACACAGTACTGAGCGTGCCTCGAGCTTGTCCGCATGCTGCTTCTTTACAAAAGCTGGACATCCCCATGTCTTAAGATACTTAAGACAGGGTTTCTTCCCACTCCACATCTGATATGTGGTAGTAGGCACAGTCTTGGTTAGAGCCTTGTTCAAGAGATATGCAGCTGTTTCTAGTGCATAACCCCAGAAGGATCGCGGTAACTCAGCCTTACTCATCATGGAACGAACCATATCCAATAGGGTTCGATTCCTCCTTTCCGATACACCGTTGTGCTGTGGTGTGTATGGAGGAGTAAGCTGAGAGAGAATTCTATTCTCTTTTAAGTAGTCCAGAAACTCGGCACTCAAGTATTCACCACCTCGATCAGATCTCAGTGTCTTTATACTCTTGCCTGTTTGTTTTTCAACTTCATTCTTGTATTTTCAAAATTTCTTAAAGGCCTCGGATTTATGCTTCATCAGGAAGACATGTCCATACCTAGAGAAATCATCTGTGAAAGTAATGAAGTATGAATAACCACTTCGCGCATGTGTAGGCATTGGACCACACACGTCACTGTGTATGAGTCCCAAGAGCTCGCTTGCTCTTACTCCGTGTCCAGTGAACGGAGTCTTTGTCATCTTTCCCATGAGACAAGATTCACAAGTGGCATAAGACTGATACTCGAACGGATTCAAGTATCCCTCTTTATGTAACTTAGTTAATCGTGTCTCATTAATGTGACCCAGTCTACAATTCCATAAGAAAGCCTGATTTAATTCCGGAGACTTTCTTTTAAGTGTGTTCTGGACACTGAAATTCTGAGCTTGATTCAATACGTATATCCCATTTTCTAATGTACCTGACCCAATCAGAACTTGATTTAGGTGGATGTGGACCACATCGCTTACAAAAGTAAAATCATATCCTTCCTTAGAAAGTAAGGATACAGATATGATATTACAAGACGCACCTGGTACATACAAACAGTTACGCAGAATCAATATCTGCTCGGTTGTCAGTCCAAGATGATATTCCCCTACGGATTCAGCGTCCATGCTCATTCCGTTAGCAACCCTGAGAGTCATATCACCTTTTCTGATAACCTTACGGTTTCTCAGAGCCTGTAACGAATTACAGATTTGAGATCCTGATCCGGTATCCAATACCCAGGAAGTAGGGTTAACTGACATACAGTTCTCTATTACAAACACACCCGAAGCCGAAGCCATAACATGCTTCGAATTCTGGCTACTGGCTTTGCTAGCCTTGTAATCCTTCTGCCAATGTTCATTCCCGTGACAATATGAACGTCCCTCTTTTACTACATTCAGTCCCGAAATTTTTGCCCTTCCCTTTCCTTCTACTTCCCTGGTTTCCTTCAGGGTAGAAGGTAGAGACTGTAGAATCAAGTCAGCATCTGACCCGTTCTTCAACGTGGTCTTCAGGTCTGTGAGCTCAAAATAGCTGGTCTCTGTAAGGACGTTGCCCCCTACAGATGACCCAATAGCCAACCTCGCTGGAAGCAATTCGTTCGAGGTCTCATATCTTGCGATACGAGATTGGTCTCCATATAAACCTTTGTAATGGAGGAAGATAGAAGCTAAGTCCATCTTCTCGTGCTGCCTCTGGTATGCACCATCAACTGAGGCTAACACGAGGCACTTGGCTTTCGCACAGTCTTTTTCCGATGTCTTTCGGATATCACTATCCGTGACAGGGGAAACTGGTCCTGAGACGGCAGGGGTTGGATTAGTTATGAGGTGTCCTAGTTTGTCATGGGCAATGGACATCTGGACAGACCTTTGCCAATCACAACAGTCAGATTCAGTCATTTTATTATCTAGATGTAACCTATGTGTGGTCACTGGGTCGCTGCAATTAAAAGAGAGAGAAGAAAACACTCAGCATGATGCTCTTGCAAGTTTAGATTGGTTTTTAATTTATCTAAACAGGATGGCTCCCACCGTTTCTCGAATCCCTCCTCAAACCAAAAAAGAAGAATTAGTCAGGATCAATCTCACCGTACAATTGTAACATTTGGAATATTTAGAAATAAATAAAATTAATTAAATTAATACTAAATTGATAAATCACAAAACGGTTAAAATCAAATATGTCAATCTTCATAAGTTATATGCAGTACAAATTAAATTAGAATTTTAGAATGCAAATTAAATAAGTTATAAGGGTTTTAGTGATAAATTTAGCTTCATTTTAGCAAAATGTGTGTTTTATAATAAGTTAAGTTGTGAGGGGTTAAATTGTAAAGTTTAAGTTTTTATGTAAATAAGAGATTGTTGTGGATATAAGTGAAAGTGAGTGGAGATTATTATAGTTCTGAAAGTATAATTAAATTAAAACAAAAATTTGAGGATAATGCAAATACACATCATGCTTGCATGCACACCTTCAACCTCCACCTCCTCCTTGCATGAATCATGCACACTCTAGCCTTTGACATCTCCACCTTCTCTTATCTCTTCCTCCATTCATTTATATAGCTCATTCTCAGTTCAAAACTGAGAATAAAACTCAAAGAAATTTAAAAGAAAAGGAAATTTAAAAGAGAACAAGAAAGAACAAGAGGAAGAAGATGAAAGAGGAGCTTGTTCTTGAGTTTTGTTCATCATCAAGCTAGGAGGAGCTTATCAATCTTGGGAGGTTATTCCTACAGCAAATTTTGGAGGGTAAAACTCTTAAACACAGTAGGTAAATTAGGCTCTGTAGATTAGTTAGTATAGATTGAACATGTCACATAATATCGTATTTTAGTTAAATTTAATGTCTGTTAAAATCTGCTTTAATCTGGAAAATATTTAACTTAACTAAACAGAGTTAAAATGATGTAGGAAACAACTAGAACAAACCATAGAACCACGAACCCAGGGGGCCGGCGGCCATATAGGAAAATCCGGCGTCGCTGGCCATGGGGAGGAATTTGTGGGTTTGATTTGTTGGGTAGTTTACAGTACACAATTTTGGCTATTTTGGTGTTGTTTAATTAAATTAGTTTCACTGTAAAAAGAATCTGGAAACATATATCGGAAAGGGTAATTCAAAACACTAAATACGACACGACTAGAATACGTCGCGATTTAATTCTCTGTAAAAAATTCAGATTAAGGTTAAAATCCAGCAAGATTAAGTGTTTAATAACTTAATACAATCGAATAGTAAGTAACTTGTAAGTGGGAAAGGGTGTTTTTCATTTCCGTCATATCGGAATAGCCGTTTTTCTTATATACGTTAAATTGTAAATTTAGATTCGAATACGGGAATTATGGAGGCAGCAAGGAAAGGGAAGGGATTAGCATTTCCGGAATAGATTCGACTTTTCCGGTGAGTAGACTAAACATCTACCGGGGAATTTTGTAAAGATGGCGTGTTTCGCCCGTAATTTTACTTAACTTAATGTTATATATTGTTATGCCCAATTGATAAATTACATTCATTATATACACCTATAAATTGCTTAGTTGTTAGAACACTTCACAATTATCGATGAGTCATGCCACGTGCACATCTTATATGCTACACACACCTCGTCGATATTGCTATGTCACTTACACTTAAACTTCATACTTGTTAACATGAATTCATATCGTATTTCACATATCAATAATAGTAGTAAATTGCATCGTTTACATCATGTTACTATATGCGTATTTCTGTGTTATATATGAGCTAAATGCAGAATTGAGGATTTATGGTTTTGAGTTTTGAATGCTATTACATAAATCCAGTGTTTTCATGATTGATGTGTCATGTCCACCATGAGATGATTTATGTTTTGGTTTTTATTCCGGACCGAGTGGGGGAGATATACGGTCGCGGATTTTACGTTATCCATACTGAGTGGGGGAGATATACAGTTGGATACATGGTGGACCCGGTCGAGACCGAGGGACAGGATAGCCGTATTGAGACGGGGGAGCCTAGCGAGGTTACTCGATACCGGAGTAGTGATAAAAATACGGCGTATATCTAGATGATAACGACCGGTATTGTTGATTCAGGATCATTCGGGGAATGATGCCTATATGAAATGGAAGTTTTGTGTCGTTGATGGACACTGAGAAATGATTTTATTGAGTTGAGATTTCCCTAGTATCATGAGATTTATTGTTGAATTTCACATATACTCATACCTCATATTGATTCATATTTCAGTAGTATGGTGGTCATATTTACTTTATTCACCGTTATATGTTAGCCATATTCACCGAGTTGGCAACTCACCCCCGTTGTGCCACAGTTCCTTGCAAGGATAGAGTGGACGGGTAGCTGCGAGGCAGAGCTACTTTCGCAGTTGTATTTTATCTTTTGTTAGGTAGGTTGCATGTGTAGTAACCTTCCTTTTTGATCTTGTATTTTGTATCTAGAAAGTCTCCATCAAACCTGTATTTGACTTAGAATGGGAGATTTTATATATATGGACAGTTGAGATCATTTGGTCATTATGTCATAGTTTCTTTCTTTGTGAGATTCATAGTGATGTTCTATTGTTGAGATTCATGTTCATTGTTAATATTGTTGATCCCAACTAGGGATACAACTAAACTTAACCCTTATTATTTGTTTAATAAATTAACCTCATAAATTGGGATTTTTACTTAAAAAAATAAATTTTCATAAATAATTCCGCAATAAGGTATTTTGATCTTGGTTTCGGCTTACTTGGACTTTGTGCATATCTTTAGATATGATACAATCTAAGTGCCGGTCACATCCAAACTTGGGTCGTGACAAAGTTGGTATCAGAGCTTAGGAGTAACCTTACGGAATTAAGTAAGGGATTTCAATAAGTTGATGTGAGTCCGAGAGTTAGGATGACCTTTGGTTTGATGGAGTAGGTGAATTAGGATGAATGCAGTACCGTACGTATGTTCCGCGGCATATTTACGTTATCGTATTCAGCCTAACTAACATTAGGATGTTTATCTTGATCTATTCTTCAGTTGATCCTTCGTGATTAATTGCTTCTGTTCCTACACCTTATCGACTCTCGTTTCTTGTTCCAGTTGCTATGGCTATGCGGGCTAGGCGAGCCGCAGCCAGAGATGCAGCTAGGGCGAGTCCGCCTATGACGACGACTGGTACACCGGACGTTCCGGCGGTGCATGAGCATGTTGATCCTCCTCCTCCAGATCGCATGACTAGGATTGAGGAGGGTATGTTGGGATTACAGCGAGTGGTAGGACAGTTAGCTGAGGCCACTCGAGTACTGAGACCAGATTCAGCACCGACCGTAGTAGAGTCCGAGGTACAGCCTACACAGACCGTGGCGCTTGTAGATACGAGAGTGATGGAGGTATCACTTGCAGAGTTTATGAGATTGAGACCCCCGGTATTTACAGGGACCGATGTGGCGGAAGATCCTCAGTCTTTTCTTGATAGGATGGCGAGGATTGGCAGATCATTGTGATGTTCTGATGCGAGGTCAGTGGAGCTGACTAGCTTTCGTTTGGAGGGACTTGCACAGGAGTGGTGTGAGTCGATGGAGAGAGGTCGAGCTACGAATCTTCCTCCGGTGACATGGACCGAGTTTTCTACAGTCTTTCTTGCTAGATTTCTTCCCCAGAGTGTGAGGGACGCTAGAGCTAGCAGTTTCGAAGCGTTGAGGAAATCAGCAAGTATGTCAGTAGCAGATTATGACTTACGATTCACCCAGCTGTCGCGATATGCCCCATACTTAGTACCTACGGAGGAGCTTCGGGTGAAGAGGTTCCTAAGGAGTTTGGACACACAGTTGTATCTGGCGATAGGCTCCCAGCATTTTGATACATATGCGCAGGCCATGGATGCGGCAATTCGAGTAGAGGAACGTTTGAGCGAGTCAGTGGTCGCTCCGGAGCCGAAGAGGAGTAGGCCGATCGTGCCGACGAATAGACAGTTTGGCAGAGGTAGAGGGTCATATCCAGGCACATATACTCCAGGCCGCAGTGTCGGACGAGAATGGACACAGGGCCAGATGTTCAGTTCTTATCCTGATGATCAGAGACCACCATCTACCTGTTTTAGTTGTGGACTTCCCGGACACTTTGCGCGGGATTGTAGATCTCAGGGAGGGACCGTTGCTCTACAGGTTGCTTTACCCCTTCCACCTCCTATGCCGATGGCTTTACTTCCTCCCCCAGTTGGCGCTACACGCCAGGCAGTTGCACCACGAGGTCGAGGCTTTGCAGGACGTGCTCAGAGAGGTCGAGGAGATAGAGGTAGAGGACGACAGAATGCGGGCAGGGGCCAGGCACGGGTATTTGCGCTGACTCCACAGGATGCCCAGGCATCAAATGCAGTCGTGACAGGTACTCTTATAGTATGCTCATTAGAGGCACATGTTTTATTTGATCCCGGTTCTACGCATTCATATGTATCTTCACGATTCACACTTTTGTTGGCGAAAGAGTCGTCATTACTAGAGTTGCCATTGGTAGTGATTACCCCCGTTGGAGATTCTTTTATAGCTCGGCACGTATTCAGATCGTGCTCGGTGCGCATTGGTGATAGAGATTCGCTAGTTGATCTGATTCTCCTGGACATGTTAGATTTTGACATACTTCTTGGGATGGATTGGTTAACCGCTTGTCATGCCTACGTAGATTGTCGAGGAAAAGCGGTTAGATTTTGTTTTCCAGGAGAACCGGTGTTTGTTGTGCAGGGGGATTGCAAATTAACCCCTGTCAACATGGTTTCTGCTCTTTATGCGGGGCGACTCTTGAAGAAGGGTTGTCGTGGGTTCCTGGCTTTCGTTCAGGACTCAGAGGTCGCTGAGGTTCCATTGGATCAAATTTCGATCATACGAGAATTTCCTGAGGTATTTCCTGCTGAGTTACCAGGATTGCCACCTGATCGGGACATCGAATTTTGTATCGACTTGATTCCGGGTGCGGGGCCTATTTTTATACCACCCTATCGAATGGCACCGATGGAATTGAAGGAACTCAAAAGCCAGTTGCAAGAGTTGTTAGATAGAGGACTTGTTCGTCCCAGTGTTTCACCATGGGGAGCTCCTGTCTTATTTGTAAAGAAGAAGGACGGTAGTATGAGAATGTGCATTGACTACCGACAGCTGAATCGCGTCACTGTATGAAACAGGTATCCATTACCACGTATAGATGACTTGTTCTATCAGTTGCAAGGAGCTAGGTTCTTCTCGAAGATTGACTTGAGGTCAGGGTATCATCAGTTGAGAGTTCGGAAGGAAGATATTCCGAAGACGGCGTTTCGTACGAGATATGGGCATTATGAATTTCTGGTGATGTCGTTCGGACTCACCAACGCTCCAGCAGCTTTTATGGATATGATGAACCATATCTTTAGACCATTTATCGATCGGTTTATTATAGTTTTCATAGATGATATTCTTGTATATTCTCGGAGTCAGACGGAGCACGAGCAGCATTTACGTATCACATTGCAGACCTTAAAGGAGCATCAGCTGTATGCAAAATTTTCTAAGTGTGCTTTTTGGCTCGATAGTGTGGAGTTCTTGGGTCACATAGTTCCGAGAGAAGGTATATGTGTGGACCCAAAGAAGATTGAAGCGGTACAACACTGGCCCAGGCCTATGTCAGTTACGGAGGTTCGGAGTTTCTTAGGTCTGGCAGGTTATTACAGACGCTTCGTACAGTATTTCTCACGGATAGCGGCATCTTTGACAGGATTGACTAGGAAGGAAGTTCTATTTCAGTGGACAGATGCGTGTGAGCAGAGTTTCCAACAGTTGAAGACGCGTTTGACGACTGCGCCTGTATTATCTTTACCTTCCGGGTCAGGGGGTTTCGTCGTGTATTGCGATGCTTCTAGAGTGGGTCTAGGCTGTGTGTTGATGCAACACGGCAGAGTTATAGCCTATGCTTCTCGACAGTTGAAGAGGCATGAACAAAACTACCCCACTCATGATCTAGAGATGGCTGCTGTAGTATTCGCATTAAAGATTTGGAGACATTACTTGTATGGAGAATCGTGTCAAATCTTCACAGATCATAAAAGCTTAAAGTATATCTTTCAGCAGAAAGATCTGAACCTCAGGCAGCGTAGATGGATGGAACTGGTGAAAGATTACGACTGTGAGATCTTGTATCACCCAGGCAAGGCAAATGCGGTAGCAGATGCCTTGAGTCGGAGGCCTGGAGGTAATTTATCTCATTTGAGCATTTTGCAGAGGCAGTCTTCTACAGACTGGCAGATCTTATGTGATAGTCGTATACAGTTTGAGTTTACGTCGGCAGGAGGCCAGCTAGCACATGTTCGCACCAGACCTAAATTATTGGATCGCATTCGAGAGGCGCAGCCTACAGATACTCGTATAATGGAGATTATGGATCAGGTTAGGCAGGGCAGGGAGACGGAGTTTATGATTGATGATCATGGAGTATTACGTTTTAGGACTCGTCTCTGTGTGCCAGATTCTGACGGATTGAGGCGTGAGATTTTGGAGGATGCCCACAGATCAGTATACAGTATTCATCCTGGTTCCACCAAAATGTATCATGATTTGAAAGATATTTATTGGTGGGAGGGAATGAAGAGGGACATTGCAGATTATGTTTCACGATGCTTGATTTGTCAGCAAGTCATTGCAGAACACCAGAGGCCAGCCGGGGAGCTGCAACCCTTACCCATTCCAGAGTGGAAATGGGAACAGATTTCCATGGATTTTGTGGTGGGTCTACCCAGGACTAGCAGAGGGTATGATTCCATTTGGATGATTGTAGATAGATTGACAAAGGCCGCTCATTTTCTTCCAGTGAAGACGACGTATGGATTTGCTCAGTATGCACAGGTTTATATCGATGAGATTGTACGTCTACATGGAGTGCCGACATGCATAGTATCAGATCGAGGTACCCAGTTCACTAGCAGGCTATGGCAGAAACTTCTGGACGCACTTGGTACACGACTGAGTTTTAGTACAGCTTTCCACCCACAGACAGACGGTCAGTCGGAGCGGACCATTCAGATACTAGAGGATATGCTTCGGGCTTGTAGCCTAGATTTCAGTGGTAGTTGGGATCGTCACCTACCTTTGGTAGAATTCTCGTACAAAAACAGTTTTCAAGAGACTATCCAGATGGCACCCTTTGAAGCTTTGTATGGGAGGAAATGTCGATCACCCGTTTGCTGGACGGAACTTAGCGAGAGTGGTATATTGGGACCGCAAATAGTACAGGAAACTACATAGAAGATTCAATTGATACGAGAAAGAATGAAAGTGGCTCAATGTAGACAGAAGTCATACGCAGATCGACGACGACGTAAACTCGAGTTTGATGTGGGAGATCATGTGTTCTTTCGAGTATCTCCAATGAAAGGTGTGATGCGCTTCGGGAAGAAAGGGAAGCTCAGCCCCAGATATGTTAGACCTTACGAGATTTTAGAGAGGGTGGGCGCTGTAGCTTATCGGTTAGCACTTCCACCTGGTTTTCCCGACGTGCATCCGGTGTTTCACGTTTCGATGCTTCGCAGATATCTTCACGATCCGTCTCACGCGATCCAGCATCAGACCTTACAGCTTGAGCCAGATTTATCCTATACAGTGCAGCCAGTCGCTATTCTAGACAGACAGGCAAAGCAACTACGATCAAGGATACTTCCGTCTGTAAAGGTTCTCTGGCAAGGAAAGAATCGCGATGAGATTACTTGGGAGACGGAGGACGCAGTGCGAAAGAAATTTCCACATCTTTTCGTAGGTATGTCTAGTAATTATTTTAAATTCGGGGACCGAATTTTCTTAAGGGGGGATATTGTAACATTTGGAATATTTAGAAATAAATAAAATTAATTAAATTTATACTAAATTGATAAATCACAAAACGGTTAAAATCAAATATGTCAATCTTCATAAGTTATATGCAGTACAAATTAAATTAGAATTTTAGAATGCAAATTAAATAAGTTATAAGGGTTTTAGTGATAAATTTAGCTTCATTTTAGCAAAATGTGTGTTTTATAATAAGTTAAGTTGTGAGGGGTTAAATTGTAAAGTTTATGTTTTTATGTAAATAAGAGATTGTTGTGGATATAAGTGAAAGTGAGTGGAGATTATTATAGTTCTGAAAGTATAATTAAATTAAAACAAAAATTTGAGAATAATGCAAATACACATCATGCTTGCATGCACACCTTCAACCTCCACCTCCTCCTTTCATGAATCATGCACACTCTAGCCTTTGACACCTCCACCTTCTCTTATCTCTTCCTCCATTCATTTATATAGCTCATTCTCAGTTCAAAACTGAGAATAAAACTCAAAGAAATTTAAAAGAAAAGGAAATTTAAAAGAGAACAAGAAAGAACAAGAGGAAGAAGATGAAAGAGGAGCTTGTTCTTGAGTTTTGTTCATCATCAAGTTAGGAGGAGCTTATCAATCTTGGGAGGTTATTCCTACAGCAAATTTTGGAGGGTTAAACTCTTAAACACAGTAGGTAAATTAGGCTCTGTAGATTAGTTAGTATAGATTGAACATGTCACATAATATCGTATTTTAGTTAAATTTAATGTCTGTTAAAATCTGCTTTAATCTGGAAAATATTTAACTTAACTAAACAGAGTTAAAATGATGTAGGAAACAACTAGAACAAACCATAGAACCACGAACCCAGGGGGCCGGCGGCCATATAGGAAAATCCGGCGTCGCCGGCCATGGGGAGGAATTTGTGGGTTTGCTTTGTTGGGTAGTTTACAGTACACAATTTTGGCTATTTTGGTGTTGTTTAATTAAATTAGTTTCACTGTAAAAAGAATCTGGAAACATATATCGGAAAGGGTAATTCAAAACACTAAATACGACACGACTAGAATACGTCGCGATTTAATTCTCTGTAAAAAATTCAGATTAAGGTTAAAATCCAGCAAGATTAAGTGTTTAATAACTTAATACAATCGAATAGTATGTAACTTGTAAGTGGGAAATGGTGTTTTTCATTTCCGTCATATCGGAATAGCCGTTTTTCTTATATACGTTAAATTGTAAATTTAGATTCGAATACGGGAATTACGGAGGCAGCAAGGAAAGGGAAGGGATTAGCATTTCCGGAATAGATTCGACTTTTCCGGTGAGTAGACTAAACATCTACCGGGGAATTTTGTAAAGATGGCGTGTTTCGCCCGTAATTTTACTTAACTTAATGTTATATATTGTTATGCCCAATTGATAAATTACATTCATTATATACACCTATAAATTGCTTAGTTGTTAGAACACTTCACAATTATCGATGAGTCATGCCACGTGCACATCTTATATGCTACACACACCTCGTCGATATTGCTATGTCACTTACACTTAAACTTCATACTTGTTAACATGAATTCATATCGTATTTCACATATCAATAATAGTAGTAAATTGCATCGTTTACATCATGTTACTATATGCGTATTTCTGTGTTATATATGAGCTAAATGCAGAATTGAGGATTTATGGTTTTGAGTTTTGAATGCTATTACATAAATCCAGTGTTTTCATGATTGATGTGTCATGTTCACCATGAGATGATTTCTGTTTTGGTTTTTATTCCGGACCGAGTGGGGGAGATATACGGTCGCGGATTTTACGTTATCCATACTGAGTGGGGGAGATATACAGTTGGATACATGGTGGACCCGGTCGAGACCGAGGGGCAGGATAGCCGTATTGAGACGGGGGAGCCTAGCGAGGTTACTCGATACCGGAGTAGTGATAAAAATACGGCGTATATCTAGATGATAACGACCGGTATTGTTGATTCAGGATCATTCGGGGAATGATGCCTATATGAAATGGAAGTTTTGTGTCGTTGATGGACACTGAGAAATGATTTTATTGAGTTGAGATTTCCCTAGTATCATGAGATTTATTGTTGAATTTCACATATACTCATACCTCATATTGATTCATATTTCAGCAGTATGGTGGTCATATTTACTTTATTCACCGTTATATGTTAGCCATATTCACTGAGTTGGCAACTCACCCCCGTTGTGCCACAGTTCCTTGCAGGGATAGAGTGGACGGGTAGCTGTGAGGCAGAGCTACTTTCGCAGTTGTATTTTATCTTTTGTTAGGTAGGTTGCATGTGTAGTAACCTTCCTTTTTGATTTTGTATTTTGTATCTAGAAAGTCTCCATCAAACCTGTATTTGACTTAGAATGGGAGATTTTATATATATGGACAGTTGAGATCATTTGGTCATTATGTCATAGTTTCTTTCTTTGTGAGATTCATAGTGATGTTCTATTGTTGAGATTCATGTTCATTGTTAATATTGTTGATCCCAACTAGGGATACAACTAAACTTAACCCTTATTATTTGTTTAATAAATTAACCTCATAAATTGGGATTTTTACTTAAAAAAATAAATTTTCATAAATAATTCCGCAATAAGGTATTTTGATCTTGGTTTCGGCTTACTTGGACTTTGTGCATATCTTTAGATATGATACAATCTAAGTGCCGGTCACATCCAAACTTGGGTCGTGACAACAATACTTGCTTAACCGTTCAGCCAGGCCAGTTTCGGTACTTCGAGGGAGGTTTTCCAACACTTTCGCGAAGTTCCTTAATTAAATAACCTCTTTTCCCTGGGGGCGTAGCCCCGCTAACACCTTTCTAGACACCTACTTGGTTTATAGCATTGATCGTTAAGTGAGAAAGTTCCCGAGGAGTAGCATATACTCACAGTAGGATCGGGATCCAAATATCACCGCGTGACAAAACTGAAGGAATCCTACCAGAATCATCACACTCCAAATGGTATGCAGCGCTAGCAAGTTTCAGTTTCTTTAGAAACTCCCGATGTGGATTTTTGCCCCATGCTCTTATGACCTTGACGAAGGTCAACAAATAATAAGTCACATGTCAAGTTCTACCCGTCATTGTCCAGGTTAATTTGAACCCACCCGTATATACCCTTGACGAAGGTCAACAAGGTAATACGACTTTCCCAAACCAACGCATCTATCTATGCTACATATGAATACCCAACAGCTACCAATCACTATGCCTTGACGAAGGTCAACAAACATAGCTTGAATACTATTAAATATTCATACGAAACGACGAAGGGCTACGAATGGTTTTGGCGAAACCGTGAACGTAGTGAACTTGATATAATCGAAGGAACCTTGATAGCTTTTTAAAGGAATGTCTTAAGCTCCGCATTTAAAAGTTGCTTTTGAAAAGAAACCGAGTGGTTTTTGAAATTGTTCCAACGGCTTTAACTTTGGTTTATTTTCTTGCATTAATTTTAATGCGTCCCATCATTTAATCCTACCATTGCAGAAAAAAACGAAAATATGACGTACCCTTATGCCATCCGCATTCGCCACGGGGCCCCGTCATTACCCGTTAGGTTGCTTAACTAACGACAGAGCGGGAGCTGGACTAGCGCGGATGCAAAACATAAGCAACGCCTAAATAGATATCATATATAGATATATACATTCGTCACATGCAATGATATCCATTCCAGATCACATATGAACACATTGGATATACTAGGAATCCGCATTCCGTACGAGCCTGTAACGAAAAACGGATTACACGGTCGCGATGAATAGCCAATACCCCACCCTAGACCCCTACGGGTGCGGTAAACTACCCGCCAAATACCCGAAGTGAAGAAACCTCCCTCAACAACGTGAGTAGGCCACTCGGTACTTCGAGGTACCCGGTAGTTTGTGCACCCCCTCCTTGGGTCTATTCTAAGAGCAAAAACAGTAAAAAGAAATTATACAATGGCGGCTACAACCTTATCCTGGATGTGCGGCCATACAAATAATATTACATCAATTTACATATTACATGAATTGAAAGATAAAGAAAACTCTCATCTCACAACCCCTCGGCTATTCATCCGCGACAATCCAATGAATTCATATACACATACCATCAACATTACAGATCACAGATATGTATAACCCCCACTAATCGACGTATAGCGATTAGCAGACGTTCAATACATATATCACATCATAGATATAACCCGTTAGCTAAAGTCTATAGAAGTTCGATCAAAATACGGATTCACAAATTTGTTTTCTGGAAAATCTGTGCAGAAAAAACATATTGTAAAAAACCCAAAACACCCAACTGAACACACTGCAGGAAAAATTGCCCACGGCCAAGTCAACTCGGCCGCGGATCCGCGGCGGGAGCATGCTCCTGCCGCGGTTCCGCGGCGCTTTGACCGAGTCGCTGGACCATTTTTCTTGGGTGTGCTTTAAAAACCCTGAGCCGATTTTTAGTGCATGATTTATTAATTTTTGAACAGAAAACAAAATCGGCAGAAAGTTGATATTTCGGGCATGTTTTGTGATTTTTTCTCCGATCGAACTTCTAGTTACTTTGCTAACATGTTAGATAGTGTTTAGCCTGGCTCTGATACCACTGTAAGTCCACGTTACCCGTCTCCGGTTTTTGGGGTTGCGGAAATGATGAAAAACGATTTTTTCTGTGGAGGTAACATGGACTCTAAAAATGGATCTTTGCTAAACAAACTATCTAACAACCTAACTAAGAGTTTAACTACTATGTTAGGGGTTATACCTAAACTTGAACTCCTTCTCTCCGACTCCTTGTGGTGGTCGGATCGCCCTCACCTCGTCGTCTCCTTGTGCCGAAGATGGATCCACCCGAAAGCTTCTACCTTTGGCTCCAACCTCAATCTAGAGGAAACTAAAATCCTTGGCTTGCTAGACCTTGGACCTTATGATGAGTAGAGAAGTATTTTAGGGTTTTATCTCCAAGGCAAATGGTTCTCAACACATGAGAGATTTTTGCCTTGAGCTAGAGGAAGAGGGAGAGCAAGAGAAAGAGGGAGAGCTAGAGGATGAGAGAGAATGAATATGATAGAATTGTTAGTTATATGTATGCCCTAGAGGCCATTACTGTACATAGGATGTATATTGTAGTGGATGCTAGGACATATATAGGGAGGCCTATCTTGCTCGACATGATAGTATGCTATCTGGTTGAACTTTACCTTAACGTGTACACTGATTGTCTCTCTGTTACATGTTGGTAAAGCCCTTAGGATGTGTACTTGACTACCTGGACTATGATGCGGATCATACTAGTGGGGACTAGGTAGTCCATAAGTACATCCTTCAAGGTCCCTAGTCGTGGGTGTATCGAGACGGGGCATCGATATACCAGAGTAGACTAGCGTATGCCTTCTCGACCCATACAGATGGGCGATGGATGATCCCATATCCATTGGTGTTTGACATCAGAGATGATATACGGGTGCTCAGTAGAGACTGGGTACACTGGACGGACTCGCCGAGAACTCCCAGATGGTATTATACCTTACGTCAGATGGCAGTTCTCAGGTGACACTGGTACAGAGTAGTCTGTTGACCCGAGATCGTCATAGAGTCTTGTGTGGTTCCCACCGTGCTTTGATTTCCACCTTACCACGTCCAAGAAGGCATGCAAAACGGTGGCTTTTGGGTACAGTCCCGAATAACATGGAGTAAATGAGCGATAGGAGGGGATTCGTCTCTCCCGGTATTGGGAGTTGATGTTGCGCTGTGTTCGATTGGCTATAACAGGAAATCCCTGGCCAGGGTTGCTGAGATATACTGGTAAGTGTTACCAGTAGTTTTTCGAATTGTTATAGACCTCATATCGACACGACTTATCGAGCTATTGGGGTCTGACGTTTACCACCCCTAGGCGAGATATGCGACATATCAGACGACGAGACCGGACTGTACGGTAGTGTTACTGGTTGGATTCACTGGAGTGTGAGCGGGCTTGCTCGTCGATCTTCTGATCGCTCAATACCCGGGTGGCCGTTACGTTTAGCAGACCGCTTGCGGCTTGTGGGTGTTTGATATGATCATCACCTGCTGCCGGCGTATTGACGAGTCTTTAGAGTCCTACACAGAGGTTTCCTGGCTCAAGCGAAACGAAATAGGAGCGCATATGAGATATGTACGGGACCGAGAATAATGCGTGTATGTGATGCCGTATTTCATTCTCGCGATGAATGTTTCGATTGGTTGTATGCGATATAACCTAGTTATCGAATCGGAGATTGATTCGATAAGTCGATACATTGGATACTAGTCGGTTATGTGCGACATGACCGGATCATTGAATCAAGGGTTGATTTAATGATTTAATGTATAATTATATATATATTTGATATATTACTTTGCATTAACTAGTATTGGTTCACTTTTAAATGGATTTTCTCACTTGATGTGCACATTGTATATGTGATATACTTTTGTGCACATGATTGTATCATGTTTGATGATACATGCTTTTTTGGTTAAGTGTAAAGAATTAAACCATGGTTAAGTTGGAAATTAGGGTTTTGTTTTATCCATTATTTATTTATTTATTTATTTATTTGTTTATTTATTTTGGAAAAATATTAAGCATAAAGAAATGAAATGGTGGCTAATTTTGGACTTGCATGTTGAAGCTTCATGAAGCTTTGACTAAGTCACCATTTTGTCTCATGCTTAACCCTAACCACCCCACTCAACCCTAGTTGATTCTCTACACTTCACCATGGTTAGATTATGATAAGCATTCCTTTTATTTTCTATTTGGAATAAAATACTTATCATAATATCATATCTTCTTCTTCTTCTTCTTCAAGATGCAGAACCTTGACTTCGTCAATGGTGATTGATGAAAATGAGTGAGAAATCCAATTCTAAAGTGAACCCACTTCCTATTTCTTCATCCTCTACCTCTTGCCAAGTAGTAGAGTGTGTTTCCTTCACAAGTTTTCTTGACTTGGTGAAGTGGGAGCTTGATCTAGTGATGCCTCGACGTAGATCATCTTCGGCACGTCGTCGATGACCTAGCCCGCTTTTTCTCCGATGAAGCCGACGCTAGAGCCCGGGATTTGATATGGACAGCGAGGAGACTTCATTGCGGACCTAAGGAGGTGGAGAACCGGATCTACAAAGGTTGTATTTCCGTACTCTTAGTAAAATAGTTTACTAGTTGCATCTTTCACCTAGAATTCTAGCCAACGATTCGTAGTTTAGGGTTTCTCGGCACCGTATTTTTGAAATTGGCATGGTTGATGCCTTGTGAGACCTCTTGAGAGTGCCTAGGAACCCTACAGTGGTATCAGAGCCTAGCTAGAGCCTTAGGCGAAGTCTAGACGGAATTAGAACTCCGATCGAATCAAAACCCAAACCCTAATATTGCTCTCTGTACTTTTTATGAAATCGTGGAATTTTGAGAATTAAAAATATGCAGAAAAATAAGCAGGGTTTTATAAGAATTACGGTGCAAAATTTTAGTCGTAATTCCATCAACGAACCGCGGAACCGCGGCCTTAGCCCACGTGGAGCGGCGGTTCCGCGGCAACACTGTTGCATCGTTGATCAAAATTTGCACAGTAATTCTTAGTTTTCTGTGCTCGTTTTCCTGGGAATTTTTAATATTTATTCAAGAGTTGGATTTTCTGGGGTTGTTTTGGGGATTCGGTGTTTCGATCGGAGTATCAAATTTTGTCTATGTGGCTTTCCGGATAAATTTTAGAATATGTTAAAAAGTTCGACCGGATATAAATACCCACTTTTTCCCCAGCCGGGAAATTTCCAATTGTTGGATTTTTCCGTAGTTTAACGACGTTCTAAGTAGTGCAAGTAACGCGATGGACCCTCTAGAAGACAACAAACCTTAACTCGATTATGTGACCGTCTTGAACTGCCCTTTGAACCTTCGGGTTTGGGGCAGTACGGCGTGCCACATGTGAGACGTTGGCTTGACCCTTCTACGGCTGGACCGTTGGTACTGAGGCACGAACTGAATGTTGTTAGACTTATTTCATGTGTTGATCTGTACGGGAAAACTTGGGTGTTCGATTGTTCGATCGGAAAGTTTGACATTTTCTATTTATCCGGAATGGGATACAATAATTGGAATTCACAAGACATTATGATATAACTGAATGAATGTTATAAACATAGCAGTTTAGTCTCACTTGATCGGTTGCCACGGAATTTTGATGTGATCAAAAGTCCGTCGCAATCACGTAGCGTACGCGGATACTCGCCGGATAAACTTAATAAACAGCCTCACCCCATAGCCCCGACCAAGTGACTGTAGGAGAACCCCGTTGCCGAAAGCATCCGTTCAGGTGCTCGCGGCAGCGGTGTTCCGCCTTGGTGCACTTCGTCGACGGCGTCGGGGGTGCGGCCGCCTACTAAAGTTTGCGACGAGCATTCGATCAGGATGTCGGGAATCTTGTTGAATTGCCCGACTTGATATTGAAAAGAGTTTTCGATTTTGAGACTAAAATGCGGGGTTTATAATTGTTAGGCATGCGATGTCTAAGTATTTCATTTGATTAGGCATGCGATGTCTAAAGAGATTGCGGATTCCAACTGTTGTAGTTTTACACTTTCTTTTCTGTGACCGCAAGTGTAATATGTGATATCGCCGGTTTCGTTGCTATATGTTAATGACAATTGGGATGCGCATATTTACTTACGTTGATGACATGTGATGTTATGTGTTGCTGGATATGTTATATTGGATCGTCGTGTTTGAATAGCCGGGGTTTTTTTATGTGAGATGAGTGTTTTTCATTTTCATTCTTGTAAAAACTGTATGTAATATTCTTTTATTGGAGCACTTCCAGGTTGCGGAAGTTGTCACCTTTTGTATATTATTTACTTTTCCGCACTAGGATAGACCCAAGGAGGAGGGCACTGTTAGTTATATGTATGCCCTAGAGGCCATTACTGTACATACGATGTATATTGTAGTGGATGCTGGGACATATATAGGGAGGACTTTCTTGCTCGACATGATAGTATGCTATCTGGTTGTACTTTATCTTAACGTGTACTCTGATTGTCTCTATATTACATGTTGATAAAGCCCTTAGGATATGTACTCGACTACTGGGACTATGATGAGATCATACTAGTGGGGCCACGGTAGTCGACGAGTACATCCTATAACTGTTCCTAGTCGAGGGTGTATCGAGACAGGGCATCAATGCACCAGAGTAGACTAGCGTATACGCATCTTGACCCATATGATGGGCGATGGATGATCCCATATCCATTGGTGTTTGACATCAAGGATGGTGTACGGGTGCTCAGTGGAGACTGGGTACACTGGACGGACTCGCCGAGAACTCCCAGATGGTATTATACCATACGTCAGATGGCAGTTCTCCGGTGACACTGGTACAGAGTAGTCTGTTGACCCGAGATCGTCATAGAGTCTTGTGTGGTTCCCACCGTGCTTTGATTTCCATCATACCACGTCCAAGAGGGATTGCAAAAAGGTGACTTTTGGATACAGTCCCGAATCATATGGAGGCAATGAGCGATAGGAGGGGATTCGTCTCTCCCGGTATAGGGAGTTGATGTTGTGCTGTGTTCGATTGGCTATAACCGGAAATCCCTGGCCAGGGTTGCTGAGATTTACTGGTAAGTGTTATCAGTAGTTTCTCGAACTGTTATAGACCTCATATCGACACGACTTATCGAGCTACTGGGGTCTGACGTTTACCACCCCTAGGCGAGATATGCGACATATCAGACGACGAGACCGGACTGTACGGGAGTGTTACTGTTTGGATTCACAGGAGAAGTTACAGGCTTGCTTGTTGATCTTCTGAGCGCTCAATACCTGGGTAGTTGTTACGTTTAGCTGACCGCTTGCAGCTTGTGGGTGATTGATATGATCATCATCTACTGTCGGCGTATTGACGATTCTTTAGAGTCCTACACAGAGGTTTCTTGACTCAGGCAAAACGCAGTAGGAGCACATATGTGATATGTGCGGGACCGAGGATAATGCGATATGTGATACCGTATTATATCCTCGCGATATTTGATATCAGCCGGGTCATCGGATCAAGTGTTGATTCGATGAATCGGTACGGATAAATATTAGTCGGTTATATGCGATTTAGCCGGATTGTCGGATCAAGTGTTGATTCGATAATTTAATGTATAATAATATATTTGATATATTAAATTGCATTAACTAATATTTGCTCACTAAAAGATTCTTTTTCTCACTCGGATAATACATTGATATATATGCGATATATGTTAATTGTATTATTTTATTTTGTTACGATAAATATTATATATGTGATATATAATATTGTAACATGATATGATAAATAATGCAACTTGTTTAGTGGAGTTTAAACATGATTAGGGTTTGGATTAGGGTTAAAATTTCTAGAAGTTTCTAGAAGGTTTTATTTTGTTTTGTGAAAGATATTTGTTCATGAGTCATGCTTTAACCAAACCCAAACCCTAACCCTAGTTAATTCTCTACAAAGGTTCACTTGACCATGGTTGCATAATTCTATCATATGATTATTTTCCTATTCATCACAAAAGGATAATTACATTATTCATCATCTTCTTCCTTCTTCTTCTAAGCTTGAAATGGTTTCTTGCTTTGATTCTGTGATGGATAAATAGTGAGAAAAAGATAAATAAATAGAGCAAAAATCCTACTTCATCATCCTCATCTTCCCTTACCATTTAGATGAGGGTGTTCACATCATTGCATGAGTGTTAGCTTGTGTTAAAGAAACTTCGAGGTAGATCATCTTAGTATCGAAGATCGGAAGCAAAGGTTGCGTCTTTCTCTTCGTGGAACCTCTCGAGAGTCCGGATCCCGATGATCGCAGCGAAGGGACCACAACACGGAGCATATGAAGTGAAGGACCGGATCTACAAAGGTTGTGATCCCTCTCACTTAGTGTTAAATTGTTTAGCATGCAAGTTATCGCCTAATCTCTAGTTTAAAGTTCCGTATTCGGGTTATTCGGCATGGCTAAATTTTTATTCGGGCATGGTTGATGCCTCGCAGACCCTTGTGCGCGTGCCTAGCAACCCTACAGTGGTATCAGAGCCAAGCTAGAGCTTTAGGCGAAGTCTAGACGGAATTTGAAGTCCGAACGAACCCGAAAACCCAAACCTAACATGCTCTCTGTCCATATTTTAAAATCGTGGATTTTTCCGTATTAAAAATGCCTAAAAAATTCAATAAATAATTATAAGAATTACTGTGCAAACTCAGGTGAAAGATTCATTCAACAGAGCGCGGAACCGCGGCAGAAGCCCAGCTTCTGCGGCGGTTCCGCGGCTAGGTGATGACGTCACCTCCTAATTGTTGCATAGTAATTCCTATTTTAATTTTCTGGGTTTTCTGGGATTTTCTAATATTTTTTTCAAGAGTTGAATTTTCTGAGTTGTTTTGGGGATTCGATGTTTCGATCGGAGTATTAGATTTTGTCTATGTGGCTTTCCGGATATCTTATAGAAACTGTTAAAAAGTTCGAACGGATATCAATAACTCACTTTTTCCCCTGTCGGAAATTTTTTCAAAAGTTGGATTTTTCCTCGTGTTTAAGAACGTTCTAAGTCGTGCAAGTAACTCGGTGGACCCTCTAGAAGACAACAAACCTTAACTCGATTATGTGACCGTCTTGAACTGCCCTTTGAACCTTAGGGTTTGGGGCAGTACGGCGTGCCACATGTGAGGCGTTGGCTTGACCCTTCTACGGCTGGACCATTGGTACTGTGGCATGTAATGGATGTTTTTAAACTGTTTTCAAGTGTTGAAATATATTGGGGGATTCTTGGGTGCTTGATGATTCGATCGGAAAGTTTAACTTTTTTCTATTTATCTGGAATGTGATACAATAATTGGAATTCACAAGTAGTTATGAGATAACTAAAATGAATGTTATAAATCTAGCGGTTTAGTCTCAGTTGATCGGTTGCCACGGAATTTTGATGTGATCAAAAGTCCGTCGCAATCACGTAGCGTACGCGGATACTCGCCGGGTAAACTTAATAGACAGCCTCACTCCGTAGCCCCGACCAAGTGACTGTAGGAGAACCCCGTCGCCGAAAGCATCCGTTCGGGTGCTCGCGGTAGCGGTGTTCCGCCTTGGTGCACTTCGTCGACGGTATCGGGGGTGCGGCCGTCTACTAAAGTTTGCGACGAGCATTCGATCAGGACGTCGGGAATCTTGTTGAATTGCCCGACTTGACATTGAAAAGAGTTTTCGATAATGAGACTAAAATGCGGGATTTATAAATGTTAGGCATGCGATGTCTAAGGAATTCATTTGGTTAGGCATGCGATGTCTAAAGAGGTTGCGGATTCCAACTGTTGTAGTTTTACACTTTCTTTTCTGTGACCGTAAGCGTAGTATGTGGAGTATCGCCGGCTTCGTTGCTATACATCAACGGCAATCGGGATACGCATACTTGCTTACGTTGATGATATGAGATATTATGTGTTGCTGTGATATGTTATATTGGATCGTCGCGTTTTGAATAGCCGGGGGTTTTATGTGAGATGAGAGGTTTTTCTTTTTCATTCATGTAAAATTCATTTGTATGTAATATTCTTTTATTGGGGCACTTCCAGGTAGCGGAAGATGTCACCGTTGTATATTATTTACTTTTCCGCATTAGGTAGACCCAAGGCGGGGAGCACAAGTAACCGGGTTCTAGGGTCCAGTGGGAGACCATCTCGAGGAGTCGAGACCGGGTCTCCTAACCCTAGAATTGGCAGTGTTACTTGCCGCTCTCGTAGGGGTCTAGGGATGTGGGTTTGGCTATTCATCGCGACCGTGGAATCTGTGTTTTATACAGGCTCGTATTGAAAACACGGACGTCCTAGTATATCCAATATTTCATATATGTTCTTCTGCTGTAATGTTCTGTGATGAGATCATATTACTGCCTGAGACGAATGCTTATATATTATATATATAAGATATATGTTATATTGCAGATTTCGTTTCAAAAGAGATGCTTGTGAAGCATAATTAAAATGGGACTTCATTAATGAGATTAATGAAATAAAAGAAACCTAAGATGTTGTAGAAACTTGTTTATAAAAACTGGTAGCTACAGTTCGTGCTTTGCATAGCGGTGTTCCTTGTAGAACATCCAGCACCTTATTCGATAAGGAAAGGACCGAGATCCCTTCACCGGGAGTGACTCCTTTAGCGATAACTGGCAGATGCTACAAATTCGGTTTGTCTTTTGATTGCTTCTATAGTTTCTGCTTTGCATAGTGGTATATGTGATATATCCTGCACCTTATTCGATGAGGAAAGGGCCGACGATCCCTTCACCGGGAGTGACCCCTTTAGCAAAACTAGAAAAGCCTCAAAAGCATTCCATTTAAAATCACTCGATTCTACAACGATATCAAGTTCATTACGCAAAGGGTTTTCTGAAAAACCCGTCGTAGCCCTCCGTCATTTCAGATAAGTACTGGTTAGTATTCGTGCTACGTTTGTTGACCTTAGTCAAGGCGTAGTGTGCGCTAGCTGATTAGTGCTTATCTGTATAAGCATATGATGCGATTGAGTTAGGGTAGTCGTGCGACTTTGTTGACCTTAGCCAAGGGTCGTGCGGGTGGGTTTAATTCAATCGGGAAATGACGGGTTGAACTTGGCTAGCACTTATGATTTGTTGACCTTAGTCATGGTCATAAGCTGCTAGGGGCAAAATATTATTGGGAATTTCAAGTGTTGAAATTTGCAATGAGATTGCATACCTTCTATAAGATAGTTGGATCCCGATACCCGCTGCGAGTAAGAGTTACTCCTGGGAGAGTTTTACACATTACAATTAGCCGATCAAGTAGGTGTCTAGAAAGGTGTTAACGGGGTTACGCCTCTGGGAAAACGAGGTTTACTGTAATTAGGTTCGTGGGAAATCACGGGGGACCTCCCTCAAAGTACCGACACTGGCCTGGCTGAAAGATTGGCGAACTTGTAGCGTGTAATTAATCCCGGCTAGTCTTTCCTTTTAGGGTTTGAAGGAAGATTTGACTAAAACAGTGGGAGACATCCTGATTAGATATATTATATAACCAATCTAATCTTGCAAGAGCATACGCTGAGTGTTTTCTTCTCTCTCTCTCCAGATAGCGAACATATCACGCCTTAATCAAGATAATAAAACGGATATATTGACTGAACCCGCTTGTTATACTGAGCTGGGGAACGTTGGTCCCGCTCCAACTTATAATTGTTATAAGACAGAGCAGGAAATTGGGGAATACCAGATTTCCCGTGCCGTTCAAACGAAGAAAGTGCATGTTGATGCATCATCTTCGGGTGTGTTCATTACACAGAACTGTTTCTCTCTATCCTTTACGTCCTGGGTATGTGATACCGGATCAGGATCCCGTATATGTAATCTGTTACATGGGCTACAGATAGGTAGAGAACTGAGAACGGGTGATAAGTTTCATGAGGCAGAAAACGGTGCAAGTGTTGTAGCCAAGTCTGTTGGTCACTGTCACCCTGTATTACCGGAATACATTGATTCTGAACAAATGTTATTAGATACCGAACCTGATATACAAAATCATGTCAGTCTCTTTATTAGTAAAGAAAGGATATAATTTTGTATTGTTGGATAATGTTTTGAACATTTCCTATATCAAGAGTTGATCGGTTCAGGCACGTTATCTAAAAGCATTGACGTTCTAAATCAAACTACAGTTCTTAGTATACAAAACACACACAAGAAGAAGAGTTCAGAAATGAACAAATCCTTCTTGAGGCATTGTAGACTAGGTCATATCAATGTGACCCGACTGGCTGAAGTTACATAAAGATGCATATTCAAATTAGTTTGAATTTACATCTTGTGAAACTTGCCAGTCATGTCACAGAGATAAGATGACCACAGCTCTGTTTATTGGAAACAGAGAAAGAGTTAGTGAACTTTTGGGATTGATACATGCTGATGTATGAAAGTCCCCTGTCTACACATGCCAAGATCGGTTCTTTCTACTTCATTACGTTCTCTGATAATCTCTCAAGATTCAGACATGTGTTCCAGTTGAAACACAAGTCCGAAGCTTTTGAGATATTCACAGAATATAAGTTAGAAGTAGAGAACCGAAAATACGGGTAAAAGTATTATGTCCTTTGATGCGATCAAGGAGGAGAATACTTGAGCATGGAATTCCTGGACTATTCTAAAGGAGAATGAGATTCTCTCTCAGCATTACTCCTTCGTATACACCATAGCATGATGGTATATCGGGGCGGAGCAATAGCACCCTATGTGATACGGTGTGCTCTATGATGAGTACTACTGAGTTTCCTATTTCCTTTTGGGAGTTATGCACTTGAGAAGCTGCATACCTATTGAATAGGGTTCAAATCAAATTAGTTGCTTACCACTTCATATGCGATATGGAATGGGAAGAGCCCATATCTTAAGTTTGTTAAGATTTGGGGTTGTCCGGCCTATGTCTAAAAGCAAAATCCGGACAAGCTCGAGGCATGGTCTGTTATGTAGAACTGGAAGGGTTCCAGCTATACAAACTACAACAGATGATTTGATAGAACCAAAGGATTCAATAGTTTCCAACGAACCTCAGCCTCTCCGCCGATCTAGTAGGGTTCCTCACCCACCTGAGAGATACTTCGGTTTCTCTATGACAGTGGGAGCGAGGATTGCATCATGAGATGATGACCCAACTAGTTTCGAGCTGGCCATCAGGAGTGCGACTCTGTAAGAATGGCTGGATGCTTATCGATCTGAGATGGAATCCTAATACACCAACAAAGTATGGACTTTGGTTACTTTATCTGAAGGGTTGAATCCCCATCAGGAGCAAGTATATCTTGAGAAGATTACTTGGTGTACATGGAAAAGTTGAGACTTTCAAAGCTAGACTTGTTAAAGGTTTGCATCATAGACCAGGTATGGATTATGTTGAAACCTTTTCTAAGGATCTATGCTTAAGTCCATCCAGATCCTACTTGCCACGGCTACATACCATGACTACGATATCTGGTGGTTGGGTGTCATGACTGCTTTTCTAAATGATGATTTAGAAGATAGCGTCTATAAGTACACAGCCAGAGGGCTTCGTAGTCAGTGGGAGCAGCGGAAACGTGTACAAGATGTTTTATGTGATAAAACAGGCATCGCGGAGTTGGAACATCTATTTTGATGTGGTAGTCAAAGAGTTTGACTTCATCAAAATGGTAGATGAACCTTGTATATACGAAAAGGTAGTAGAGAGTATGGTGGTGATCCTCATAGAGTACGTGGATGACATACTCTTGATAGGGAAGCAGTTTCCTATGCTACGCTTGGTCAATCTCCGCTTATCACAAGGATTCTCCATATAGGATCAAAGTGATACCTCCTAAATCCTAGGTTTTGGATCTATGAGATAGATCTAATTGAATGTTAGGATACTCACTAGATGTAGTGAGATGGTATCAATCGATCCTGGGGAAAATCACTGGAAAGGTTCCAGGGTGATAAGGACGACTGAATGTTAGTCGCAGGCTTGTCTATACCCTCAGTGGAGGGACGGTATGTTGGAAGAGTTCCAAGCTAGATACCGTGACATACTAGACGATTAAAGGCAAGATGCATCGTTACCAAGGATACTACCAAAGAGGAAGTCTGGATAAATATATAAGTTCATAAGATGAACTTCGTTCCTACCATTGTGTGACAATGGAGTTGTGGCATTTGCTAAGGAACTACCGTCCCATCAGAAATCCAGATATAATTCTTAGGCAGTATCACCTCATCATGGAGATGGTTGATCTCCAGGGAGATCGAGGTTAGGAGAGTAGACACAGAGGACAACAGCGCGGATCCACTCACGAAGGCCTTTTTCCCAATAGAGACTCTTACGGGATGGTTGAGTATGAGATACTACAACCGCAGCTAATTGTTGGGTATGCGATACCATAACAGATGGCCCTAGTGCAAGTGGGAGATTGTTAGTTATATGTATGCCCTAGAGGCCATTACTGTACATACGATGTATATTGTAGTGGATGCTGGGACATATATAGGGAGGACTTTCTTGCTCGACATGATAGTATGCTATCTGGTTGTACTTTATCTTAACGTGTACTCTGATTGTCTCTATATTACATGTTGATAAAGCCCTTAGGATATGTACTCGACTACTGGGACTATGATGAGATCATACTAGTGGGGCCACGGTAGTCGACGAGTACATCCTATAACTGTTCCTAGTCGAGGGTGTATCGAGACAGGGCATCGATGCACCAAAGTAGACTAGCGTATACGCATCTTGACCCATATGATGGGCGATGGATGATCCCATATCCATTGGTGTTTGACATCAAGGATGGTGTACGGGTGCTCAGTGGAGACTGGGTACACTGGACGGACTCGCCGAGAACTCCCAGATGGTATTATACCATACGTCAGATGGCAGTTCTCCGGTGACACTGGTACAGAGTAGTCTGTTGACCCGAGATCGTCATAGAGTCTTGTGTGGTTCCCACTGTGCTTTGATTTCCATCATACCACGTCCAAGAGGGCATGCAAAAAGGTGGCTTTTGGGTACAGTCCCGAATCATATGGAGGCAATGAGCGATAGGAGGGGATTCGTCTCTCCCGGTATAGGGAGTTGATGTTGTGCTGTGTTCGATTGGCTATAACCGGAAATCCCTGGCCAGGGTTGCTGAGATTTACTGGTAAGTGTTATCAGTAGTTTCTCGAACTGTTATAGACCTCACATCGACACGACTTATCGAGCTACTGGGGTCTGACGTTTACCACCCCTAGGCGAGATATGCGACATATCAGACGACGAGACCGGACTGTACGGGAGTGTTACTGTTTGGATTCACAGGAGAAGTTACAGGCTTGCTTGTTGATCTTCTGAGTGCTCAATACCTGGGTAGCTGTTACGTTTAGCTGACCGCTTGCAGCTTGTGGGTGATTGATATGATCATCATCTACTGCCGGCGTATTGACGATTCTTTAGAGTCATACACAGAGGTTTCTTGACTCAGGCAAAACGGAGTAGGAGCATATATGTGATATGTGCGGGACCGAGGATAATGCGATATGTGATACCGTATTATATCCTCGCGATATTTGATATCAGCCGGGTCATCGGATCAAGTGTTGATTCGATGAATCGGTACGGATAAATATTAGTCGGTTATATGCGATATAGCCGGATTGTCGGATCAAGTGTTGATTCTATAATTTAATGTATAATAATATATTTGATATATTAAATTGCATTAACTAATATTTGCTCACTAAAAGATTCTTTTTCTCACTCGGATAATACATTGATATATATGCGATATATGTTAATTGTATTATTTTATTTTGTTACGATAAATATTATATATGTGATATATAATATTGTAACATGATATGATAAATAATGCAACTTGTTTAGTGGAGTTTAAACATGATTAGGGTTTGGATTAGGGTTAAACTTTCTAGAAGTTTCTAGAAGGTTTTATTTTGTTTTGTGAAAGATATTTGTTCATGAGTCATGCTTTAACCAAACCCAAACCCTAACCCTAGTTAATTCTCTACAAAGGTTCACTTGACCATGGTTGCATAATTCTATCATATGATTATTTTCCTATTCATCACAAAAGGATAATTACATTATTCATCATCTTCTTCCTTCTTCTTCTAAGCTTGAAATGGTTTCTTGCTTTGATTCTGTGATGGATAAATAGTGAGAAAAAGATAAATAAATAGAGCAAAAATCCTACTTCATCATCCTCATCTTCCCTTACCATTTAGATGAGGGTGTTCACATCATTGCATGAGTGTTAGCTTGTGTTAAAGAAACTTCGAGGTAGATCATCTTAGTATCGAAGATCGGAAGCAAAGGTTGCGTCTTTCTCTTCGTGGAACCTCTCGAGAGTCCGGATCCCTATGATCGCAGCGAAGGGACCACAACACGGAGCATATGAAGTGAAGGACCGGATCTACAAAGGTTGTGATCCCTCTCACTTAGTGTTAAATTGTTTAGCATGCAAGTTATCGCCTAATCTCTAGTTTAAAGTTCCGTATTCGGGTTGTTCGACACGGCTAAATTTTTATTCGGACATGGTTGATGCCTCGTAGACCCTTGTGCGCGTGCCTAGCAACCCTACAGGCACAAGTAACCGGGTTCTGGAGTCCAGTGGGAGACCAACTCGAGGAGTCGAGTCCGGGTCTCCTAACTCCAGAATTGGTAGGGTTGCTTGCCGCTCTCGTAGGGGTCTTGGGGTGTGGGTTTGGCTATTCATCACGACCGTGGAATCCGTGTTTTATACTGGCTCGTATTGAAAACACGGACGTCCTAGTATATCCAATATTTCATATGATTCTTCTGCAGCGATATCTGTGATGTGATCATGCGATGTTGTTACTAATATGTATGCCCTAAAGGCCATTATATGGATAGTGGAAATTTGGACATATAATCTATGGAGATAGATGAATTTCTTGCTCAACATGATAGTACGCTATCTGGTTTACTTTATCTGTACATGTAGATTTAATCATTTACACATGTTGATAAAGCCCAAAGGATATTTGCTTGACTACTGTGATTATGATGCGGATCATACTAGTGGGGCACGTATAGTCTATAAGCATATCCTTGAACTGTTCCTAGTCGATGGTGTATCGAGACAGGGCATCGATATTCCAAAGTAGACTAGCGTATACTATTCTTGTCCCATATGATGGGCGATGGATGATCCCATATCCATCTGGTGAGGAGACACCAAAGATTGTATGCGGGTGCTCAGTGGAGACTGGGTACACTGAACGGACTCACCGAGAACTCCTATGTGGTATTATATCTATCGTAGGATAGCAGTTCTCAAGGAACACTGGTACAGGTTAGTCTGTAGACCCGAGATCGTCATAGAGTCTTGTGTGTCCTCCCACTATACTTTGATCTCCACCCTACCACGGCTCTACTGAGTCGTGCAAACAGGTGGTCTATGGATACAGTCTCGAGGCGCATGGAGGCAATGAGCGATAGGAGGGGTTTCGTCTCTCCCGGTATTGGGGGTTGATGTTGTGCTATGCTCGATTGGCTATAACATGAAGTCCCTGGCCAGGGCTGCTGAGATTTACTGATAAGAGTTATCAGTAGTTTCTCAATCTGTTATGAGCCATACACCAGCATGACTTATTGAGTTACTGGGGTCGACGATTCCATCCCTAGACTCGATATGCAGCATATCTGACGAAGAGACCGGACTGTACGGTAAGTGTTGCCAGTTGGCTCAACGAGAGTTTTTTTACAGCTTCGCTGGTTTTCTTCTGATCGTTTCAATACCTGGGTGGCCGTTACGTTTAGCTGACCTCTTGCGGCTTGTAGATGTTTGATATGATCATCATCTACTGCTGGCGTATTGACGAGTCTTAGAGTCCCACAATGAAGTTTCCTGGCTCAGGCAAAATGATGTGGTGTGCATATGAGATATGCGCGGGACCCGATTAAATACGGTTATGTGATAACGTATATTAATCGGGCATTTTCTATTTGTCCGATCGTATGAGATATGACCGGTTTGCTAAATCAAGTGTTGATTTAACTAATTACATTTAGATTAATTCTTTAAGTAAATCCTTTTGTATGCATGCATGTATGCACATGATGATGTGCATGGACACATACATGCATACATAGTATCATGGTTGATGATACAAGAATGGTGGCAATGCAAGAATTATATTGAAGCTTTTAATTTGTATTTATCATTTTAAGTTAATGTAAAGAAAACCCACTCATGCTCCTTTATTCTTTAGTGGGTAAGCTTTACTTAACTTAATGAAAAGAATTTTCACCCATGCTTAATTCTTAATGAAAAGAATTTCCACTCACAATTATGGTGGTAATGGAATAATGGTGATTATTCCTTCTCATCACTATAAATAGCTTCATATGTGATATGAAACATACAATGCACACAACAAAGGAAAAATTGTGAACAAGGGTGTGAAAACAAGTTATCATATGTGATATGATAGAAAGCTCAAGCCACCATTATCTTCTTCTTCCTCTCTTGATTTCTCTCTTGAGTGAAGATTGATAAAAGAAAAGGATTTCAATTGAAGAACATAAACCACATTATCATACTACACACATCTAGCCGATTTGCGTAGGGTGTTTGCTCTACTTCGTTTGCGAAACAAGTAAGGCAAGGAGCTTTGGGCAAAGGGACTTCGGGTGGATCATCGTGGACAAGGAAGGCTTCCATCGATCCGTTCCAAACTCTCATAGTGCCAAGGAGTCACCGAGGGAGATCTACAAAGGTTGTAATCTCTACTCTTAGTGATAGTTTTACATTTGCTTGTGATGCTTAGTTGTATAAATCCCTAAAACTTCTAGTTTCGATTCTTGTCGAGTTAACTTAGCACCTCTAAAATTTTGATTATGGCATATGTGATGCTACCGAACCCTTGACGAGGTGCTAGGCTAGCCCAACAGTGGTATCAGAGCCAAGCTAGAGCTTTAGGCGATGCTTAGGCGATGTTAAACGTCCGATCGAACCACGAAACACCAATTTGGACCGCTCTCTGGAAATTTTTTGAAAATTGGATTTTTCCAAATTAAAAGGTCTTAAAAAATTCAGCAGGCTTTTTTAGGAATTACCATATAAAATTTTTCAACGATCCCTCTAAAGAGCCGCGGATCCGCGGCAAAAGCATACCTTTGGCCGCGGATCCGCGGCCGTACTGTGGGTTCAGAAAAAAATATTTTATGCAGCGGACCTGATTTAATATGTACTTGCCTCTGAAATATTTTAAACATACTCAAGTGTTGAGTTTTCTGGAGATATATTGAATTTGGTGATTCGATTGGAAAGGTTTAACTTCGTTCAGATTTTCAGATTTTTTAGAACGTGTTAAAATGTTTGAACGAATATTAGAAACACAGTTTTTTCCCGTATTGGAAAAATTTCAAGTGTTGGATTTTTCCCTAGTTCGAAATTTTCGAAAAACATGCAAACGTATCTGTGGACACTCTAGAAGAACATAACCTTAACTCGATTATGTGACCGTCAAAACTATCACTGAACCTTAGGGTTTGTGGTAGTTTAGCGTTGCCACATGTGAGGCGTTGGTTTGGCCCTTCTACGGTTGGTCCATAAGGGGCTGTGGCATGTTCTAGAAAATTTTGAACTCGGCTCAAGTGTTGTGCAGTTTGGGAAATCTTGGGTGTTTGTTTATTCGATCGAAAAGTTTAACATTGTCTATTTATCTGAAATGTGATATAATATGTGGAATTCATATAGTTAGGCATGAAATACGAAGTATGTGATATTTCGAATTTATGATGTCTAAGGTGATTGTGGATTCCAAATGTTGTAGTTTTTCATTTTATTTTCTGCGACCGTAAGTGTAGTATGTGGTGTATCGCCGTTTTCGTTGCTATACGTCAACGACAATCGGGATACGCATACTTACTTACGTTGATGATATGAGATATTATGTGTTGCTGAGATATGATGAGTAGGATTGTCGCGAATGAATAGCCGGGGGTTTTTTATGTGAGATGAGAGTTTTTATTTTCATTCATGTATAAATCAATTGTATATTATTTACTTTTCCGCATTAGGATAGACCCAAGGAGGGGAGCACGAGTGACCGGGTTTTAGGGTTCAGTGGGAGGCCATCTCGAGGAGTCGAGACCGGGTCTCCTAAACTCTAGAATTGGCGGGATCACTTGCCGCTCTCGTAGGGGTCTAAGGGTGTGGGCTTGGCTATTCATCACGACCGTGGAATCCGTATTTTCTATTGTTGGCTCGATACAAAATACGGACATCCTAGATATCCTTTTATATGCTTCTGCTGTTGATATTCTGTAATGTGATTACTTAGTATCTGAGACGAATGGATTATTATTATATATATGATATATAATAAACGTTGCTTATATTTTACACCCGCGCTAGTCCCGCCCCGCTATGCCGTTAGTTAAGTAACCTAACGGTGCATAACGGGACATTGTGGCGAATGCGGATGGTATAAGTATACGTTCTATTCTGTGATGGCTTAGGAACTTAAATGATGGGATCACATTAATGAGATTAATGTAAAGAAAAGAAACCTAATGATGTTGCAGAATCAGATTTGAAACAAACTCGGCTTTTTATGAAAAATGCAAGTTTCAAGAAGATGCGGAGCTTAAGCCACTCCTTTTCTTAACCGTTTTGATTCTACAACGAGATCAAGTTCAAAGCGTTAAAGGTTTTCTTAAAAACCATCCGCAACCCTCCGTCATTTTAGGAAGCAGAGTACTTAGTATTCGTGCTACGTATGTTGATTATAGTCAAGGCGTAGTGTACGGTAGCTAAGTGATATCTTCCTACAAAGCATATGATGCGATTAGTTAGGACATTCATGTGATTATGTTGATCATAGTCAAGGGTCATATGGGTGGGTCTAATTAATCACGAAATGACGGGTAGAATTTGACTAGTACTTATGATATGTTGACCATAGCCAAGGTCATAAGTGACTAGGGGTAAAAACCATATCGGGAATTTCAAGAGTTGAAATTTGCAATGAGATTGCATACCATCTATATGATAGTTGGATCTCGATCTCACTGTGAGTAAATGTTACTTCCAGGAGAGTTTTACACTTTACAATTAGCTAATCCAGTGGGTGTCTAGAATGACTGACCGGTTAGCGAAACTGTAGAATGTAATTATTCCTGGCTAGTTTTCTTTTCAGGTTTTGAAGGAAAATTTGATTAAAAGCAGTGGGAGACATCGATTAGATAAAATAATAACCAATCTAATTCTTTGAAAGAGCATTTCGCTAAGTGTATCCTTTTCTCTCTCCGAATGGCAGTTACAGATGTCAGGACTTAAGTTTCTACTTGAGAAAAATAAACTGATAGGACCAAATTATAAAGAATGGTTGAGGAACTTGAACATTGCACTTTAATATGATAAGGTATCATATGTCCTCAATACTGAAGCCCCACCCGTCCCAGGACCTGAATCATCTGTCTCGGATAGGGAGATCCGAAAAACTTGGGAAAATGACTGCAACACGGCCAAGTGCCTCGCGCTCGCTTCTATGGACAATGTCCATCAGAAGCAACACGAGAATATGGATGTACAATCCATCTTTCTTCACACAAAGGAGTTGTATGAAGAGCAATCTCGTACTTTGAGATACGAGGCATCTAGAAAGCTGTTTCAGATGCGAATGACCCCTGGTGCATCAGTTGGAGACCATGTTTTGAAAATGTTTGGTCTTATTGATGAACTTGAGGGACTGGGATGGACTATGGTTAATGAGCAATATACGGATATTATTCTACAGTCTCTCCCCCATGCCTTTGCTCCGTTCATAGTAAATTTCAATATGAATGGTTTGGAGAAATCATTGCCTGAACTTCTCAATATGTTGAGAAGTGCAGAGAACACATTGAAAACGGCAAGGACTCCTGCTCTGCTTGCTGGGCCATCTTCCTCTTCATTCCCAAAAGCTAAGGCCAAGGGAAAGAAAAAGAAGAAGTCCATCAAACAGAAAGGTGGAGTTAGAAAGGCGAAGGGGAAAGACAAAGTCGGGGCTGTGGGAAGTGGAAAAGGAGAATGCTTTTACTGTAAAAAGTCAGGACATTGGAAACGCAACTGTGCTGAATATCTTGCTGATCTCAAGAAGAAAAAGCATGCTGATGCTTCCACTTCAGGTGTGTTTGTAACTGAAAACTGTTTTTCTTTAAACTCTGCATCCTGGGTATTGGATACCGGTTCTGGTTCTCACATCTGCAATTGTATGTAGGGATTGAGAAATAGTAGAGTTTTAAAAATTGGAGATCATACTCTGCGGGTTGGAAATGGTTCCAATATACATGCTGTATCCGTGGGAGAGTATCATCTAGGGTTGCCTTCAGGAAGTATTTTGGTTTTGAACCCGTGTTATTTTGTACCAAGTATGCTGTGTAATATAATATCCGTTTCTTTGTTGGACAATGACGGATATCATTTTATATTGCAAAATAATGTTATGAACATTAACCTGAATCAAGAGTTGATTGGGTATGTTACACTAAATAACGGTATTTACATCCTGAACCAACACACAGTTTTCAATCTACAACATACTAGTAAAAGAAAGTTTTCAGATATAAATGAAGCTTTTCTTTGGCATTGTAGACTTGGTCATATTAATGAAACAAGACTAAACAAGCTACATAAAGATGGATATTTAAATCCGTTTGAATATAAATCTTATGCGACTTGCCAGTCTTGTATCAAAGGTAAAATGACCAAAACTCCGTTTAGTGGACACAGAGAGGGAGCTAGTGAACTCTTAAGCCTCATACATAGTGATGTATGCGGACCAATGTCTACACATGCAAGAGGTGGTTTTTCATACTTCATCACTTTTACTGATGATTTCTCAAGATTCGGACACGTGTTTTTGATAAAGCACAAATCTGAAGCTTTTGAGAAATTCAAGGAGTATAAACTTGAAGTAGAGAAGCAAACAGGCTTGAGCATCAAGAAACTTCGATCAGATCGAAGTGGAGAATATTTAAGTACAGAGTTTCTAGACTTCTTAAAAGAGAATGGGATTCTCTCTCAGCTCACTCCTCCTTACACACCACAGCACAATGGTGTGTCAGAACGGAGGAATCGTACCCTATTGGATATGGTACGATCCATGATGTGTGATGCTGAGTTACCGCTTTCCTTTTGGGGACATGCATTGGAGACAGCAATGTATCTATTGAACAGGGTTCCAACCAAGACCGTGTCTACCACTCCATATGAGATGTGGAATGGAAAGAGACCATCTCTTAAAAGGTTTAGGATTTGGGGTTGTCCGGCTTTTGTTAAAAAGCAGAATCCAGACAAACTCGAGACACGATCGGTCATGTGTAAATTTGTGGGGTATCCAAAACATTCGTATGGATATATATTCTACCACAAAGAGGAACAAAAGGTGTTTGTTGCTCAGCATGCCACATTTTTGGAAAATGAGTTCTTTACGGAAAGTACTAATGGCAATATGGTAGAACTAGAAGAGGTTCTAGAGACACAAATTACTCAGGAGGAATTGGTTGAAACTGATGTTGCAGTAGAACTTCAAGAACCTCAACCGCTCAGGAGGTCTAGTAGAACTTCTCGCCCACCAGAGAGATACTATGGGTTTCTCATAGATGGTGATGGAGAAGATTGCATCATGGATGATGATGACCCTACTAGTTTTCAGCAAGCTATCACGAGTGGTGACTCAGTGAAATGCTGGAAGCAATGAGATCCGAAATGGAGTCAATGTACACCAACAAAGTATGGACTTTGGACGTTGCGCCTCCTGGGATAAAACCCGTTGGGTGCAAATGGATCTTTAAGAGAAAGATTGGTGTAGATGGACAGGTGGAGACCTATAAAGCAAGGCTTGTAGCGAAAGGTTTTCGTCAAAGACCAGGCTTGGACTATGATGAAACTTTCTCTCCGGTAGCAATGCTTAAATCCATTAGGATCCTACTTACTATTGCTGCTCACTATGATTATGAAATATGGCAGATGGACGTGAAAACTGCATTTCTAAATGGTGATTTAGAAGAATGCGTTTTTATGGATCAGCCAGAGGGCTTCATTGATAGTGGGAGCAGCGGGAAAGCATGTAGATTGCTTAAATCCATTTATGGATTAAAGCAGGCCTCAAGGAGCTGGAACATCTGTTTTGATGATACAATCAAAGAGTTTGATTTTGTCAGAAATGAAGATGAACCATGTATTTATAAGAAGATTGTAGGGAGTACTGTCACATTCCTCGTATTGAACGTAGATGACATTCTCCTGATAGGAAATGATGTTCCTATGCTACAATCGGTCAAACTATTCTTATCACAAAGATTCTCCATGAAGGACCTGGGTGATGCCTCGCGCATTTTGGGCATTAGGATCTATAGAGATAGATCCAAGAGGTTATTGGGACTGTCCTAATCAAAGTACATAGACACCATTCTAAAGAGGTTTAGTATGGAAGATTCCAAGCGTGGTGCCTTGCCTGCTAGTCATGGAATCACTCTCTCTAAGGACTTCTGTCCGAAGACTGATGAAGAGAGAGCTCGCATGAGCGTTATACCCTACGCTTCAGTCGTGGGATCTATAATATATGCGATGTTGTGTACTCGCCCTGATGTGGCTTATGCACTGGCTGTAGTAAGCAGGTATCAATCCAACCCAGGGGAGAAACATTGGATAGCAGTGAAGAATATTCTTAAGTACTTGCGAAGGACTAAAGAATTGTTCTTGGTGTATGGTAATGGGGATCTCCAGATGGAGGCCTTTACCGATTCCAGCTTCCAAAGTGACAAGGATGACAGTAAATCAATATCAGGGTTTGTATTTACCCTAAATGGAGGAGCGGTTAGTTGGAAGAGTTCCAAACAGGACACCGTTGCAGACTCCACGATGGAAGCTGAGTATATTGCTGCAAGTGATGTTGCTAAGGAAGCCGTCTGGATGATGAAGTTCATTGCGGAACTAGGAGTAGTTCCAACCATTGTTGATCCAATACCATTGTATTGTGATAATAATGGAGCTATAGCATTAGCCAAAGAACCAAGGTCCCATCAGAAGTCCAGACACATCCTAAGGAGATATCATCTGATCCGGGAGATAGTAGATCGCTAGGAGACCGAGATTCGGAGAGTAGATACAAAGGATAACACAGCGGATCCATTCACCAAGGCACTTCCACAGCCTCAGCATGAGCGACGGTTTGAAATGTTGGGTATGAGATACGCCAATAACTGGCCTTAGTGCAAGTGGGAGATTGTTAGTAATATGTATGCCCTAAAGGCCATTATATGGATAGTGGAAATTTGGACATATAATCTATGGAGATAGATGAATTTCTTGCTCAACATGATAGTACGCTATCTGGTTTACTTTATCTGTACATGAAGATTTAATCATTTACACATGTTGATAAAGCCCAAAGGATATTTGCTTGACTACTGTGATTATGATGCGGATCATACTAGTGGGGCACGTATAGTCTATAAGCATATCCTTGAACTGTTCCTAGTCGAGGGTGTATCGAGACAGGGCATCGATATTCCAGAGTAGACTAGCGTATACTATTCTTGTCCCATATGATGGGCGATGGATGATCCCATATCCATCTGGTGAGGAGACACCAAAGATTGTATGCGGGTGCTCAGTGGAGACTGGGTACACTGAACGGACTCACCGAGAACTCCTATGTGGTATTATATCTATCGTCGGATAGCAGTTCTCAAGGAACACTGGTACAGGTTAGTCTGTAGACCCGAGATCGTCATAGAGTCTTGTGTGTCCTCCCACTATACTTTGATCTCTACCCTACCACGGCTCTACTCAGTCGTGCAAACAGGTGGTCTTTGGGTACAGTCTCGAGGCGCATGGAGGCAATGAGCGATAGGAGGGGTTTCGTCTCTCCCGGTATTGGGGGTTGATGTTGTGCTATGCTCGATTGGCTATAACATGAAGTCCCTGGCCAGGGCTGCTGAGATTTACTGATAAGAGTTATCAGTAGTTTCTCAATCTGTTATGAGCCATACACTAGCATGACTTATTGAGTTACTGGGGTCGACGATTCCATCCCTAGACTCGATATGCAGCATATCTGACGAAGAGACCGGACTATAAGGTAAGTGTTGCCAGTTGGCTCAACGAGAGTTTTTTTACAGCTTCGCTGGTTTTCTTCTGATCGTTTCAATACCCGGGTGGCCGTTACGTTTAGCTGACCTCTTGCG
The DNA here is from genome assembly GCA_030015575.1 of Agapanthus africanus. Taxonomy (NCBI): domain Eukaryota; kingdom Viridiplantae; phylum Streptophyta; class Magnoliopsida; order Asparagales; family Amaryllidaceae; genus Agapanthus; species Agapanthus africanus. Next base: position 192,691,303 of record JASDDO010000006.1, on the reverse strand, counting down.
GCTTGTAGATGTTTGATATGATCATCATCTACTGCTGGCGTATTGACGCGTCTTAGAGTCCCACAATGAAGTTTCCTGGCTCAGGCAAAACGATGTGGTGTGCATATGAGATATGCGCGGGACCCGATTAAATACGGTTATGTGATAACGTATATTAATCGGGCATTTTCTATTTGTCCGATCGTATGAGATATGACAGGTTTGCTAAATCAAGTGTTGATTTAACTAATTACATTTAGATTAATTCTTTAAGTAAATCCTTTTGTATGCATGCATGTATGCACATGATGATGTGCATGGACACATACATGCATACATAGTATCATGGTTGATGATACAAGAATGGTGGCAATGCAAGACTTATATTGAAGCTTTTAATTTGTATTTATCATTTTAAGTTAATGTAAAGAAAACCCACTCATGCTCCTTTATTCTTTAGTGGGTAAGCTTTACTTAACTTAATGAAAAGAATTTCCACCCATGCTTAATTCTTAATGAAAAGGATTTCCACTCACAATTATGGTGGTAATGGAATAATGGTGATTATTCCTTCTCATCACTATAAATAGCTTCATATGTGATATGAAACATACAATGCACACAACAAAGGAAAAATTGTGAACAAGGGTGTGAAAACAAGTTATCATATATGATATGATAGAAAGCTCAAGCCACCATTATCTTCTTCTTCCTCTCTTGATTTCTCTCTTGAGTGAAGATTGATAAAAGAAAAGGATTTCAATTGAAGAACATAAACCACACTATCATACTACACACATCTAGCCGATTTGCGTAGGGTGTTTGCTCTACTTCGTTTGCGAAACAAGTAAGGCAAGGAGATTTGGGCAGAGGGACTTCGGGTGGATCATCGTGGACAAGGAAGGCTTCCATCGATCCGTTCCAAACTCTCATAGTGCCAAGGAGTCACCGAGGGAGATCTACAAAGGTTGTAATCTCTACTCTTAGTGATAGTTTTACATTTGCATGTGATGCTTAGTTGTATGAATCCCTAAAACTTCTAGTTTCAATTCTTGTCGAGTTAACTTAGCACCTCTAAAATTTTGATTATGGCATATGTGATGCTACCGAACCCTTGACGAGGTGCTAGGCTAGCCCAACAGATGTTCTATGATAGATACAGTATATAGTATATATGATATATTATATAGACGTTACTTATGTTTTACACCCGTGCTAGCCCTGCCCCGCTCTGCCGTTAGTTACCTAACCTAACGGCGCACGAGGGGACATCGAGGCGAATGCGGATGGAATAAGTGTACGTCGTATTTATCTGTGATGTTTAGGTACTTAAATGATGGGACTTCATTAATATGATTAATGAAATAAAAGAAACCTAAGATGTTGTAGAATCGAATTTCAAAATAAAACAGGTAGCTACAGTTCTTGCTTTGCACAGCGGTATATATGATATATCCTGCACCTTATTCGATAAGGAAAGGACCGAGATCCCTTCACCGGGAGTGACTCCTTTAGCAACAACTGGCAGATGCTACAACCTCGGTTTGTCTTTTGATTGCTTTTAAGAGTTTTGCTTTGCACAGTGATATATATGATATATCCCGCACCTCATTCGACGAGGAAAGGACCGACGATCCCTTCACCGGGAGTGACTCCTTTAGCAAAACTAGAAAAGCCTAAAAAACACTCCATTTCAAAATCCATTCGATCCTACAACGATATCAAGTTCATTACGCAATAGGTTTTCAGAAAAACCTGTCGTAGCCCTCCGTCATTTCAGATAAGTACTAGTTAGTATTCGGGCTACGTTTGTTGACTATGTTAAGGCGTAGTGTGCGGTAGCTAATTAGTGCTTATCTGTATAAGCATATGATGCGATTGGATTAGGGTAGTCGTGCGACTTTGTTGACTATGTTAAGGGTCGTGCGGGTGGGTTTAATTCAATCGGGAAATGACGGGTTGAACTTGACTAGCACTTATGATTTGTTGACTATGTTAAGGTCATATAGCTGCTAGGGGAAAAATATTATCGGGAATTTCAAGTGTTGAAATTTGCAATGAGATTGCATACCTTCTATGAGATAGTTGGATCCCGATACCCGCTGCGAGTAAGAGTTACTCCTGGGAGAGTTTTACACATTACAATTAACCGATCAAGTAGGTGTCTAGAAAGGTGTCAACGAGGTTACGCCTCTGGGAAAACGAGGTTTACATTAATTAGGTTCGTGCGAAAGCACGGGGGACCTCCCTCAAAGTACCGACACTGGCCTGGCTGAAAGATTGGCGAACTTGTAGTGTGTAATTAATCCCGGCTAGTCTTTCCTTTTAGGGTTTGAAGGAAGATTTGATAAAAACAGTGGGAGCCATCCTGATTAGATAAAATAATAACCAATCTATTCTTGCAAGAGCGCACGCTGAGTATTTTCTTCTCTCTCTCTCCAGGTAGCGACCATATCACGCCTTAATCAAGATAATAATACAGATTATTGACCGAACCCGCTTGTTATACTGAGCTGGGGAACGTTGGTCCCACTCCAACTTATAATTGTTATAAGACAGAGCAGGAATTAAGGGGAATACCAAGATTTCCATGCCGCCCAAACGAAGAGAGTGCATGCTGATGCATCATATTCGGGTGTGTTCATTACACAGAACTGTTTCTCAATGTCCTTTACGTCCTGGGTATATGATACCGGATCAGGATCCCAGATATGTAATCTGATACATAGGGCTAAAGATAGGTAAAGAACTGAGAACGGGTGATAAGTTTCATGAGGCAGAAAACGGGGCAAGAGTTGCAGCCAAGTCTGTCGGTCACTGTCACCCTGTATTACCAATATATTGATTCTGAACGAATGTTATTAGATACCGAACCTGATATACAAAATCATATCAGTCTCTTTATCAGTAAAGAAATGATAAAATTTTGTATTGCTGGATAATGTTTTGAACATTTCCTATATCAAAAGTTGATCGGTTCAGGCACGTTATCTAAAAGCATTGATGTTCTAAATCAAACTACAGTTCTTAGTATACAGAACAAACACAAGAGGAAGAGTTCAGAAATGAACGAATCCTTCTTGAGGTATTGTAGACTAGGTCATATCAATGCGACCCGACTAGCTGAGTTACATTTATATGCATATTAAAATCAGTTTGAATTTACATCTTGTGAAACTCGCCAGTCATGTCACAAAGATATAATGACACCAGCTCTGTTTACTGGAAGCAGAGAAAGATTTAGTAAACTCTTGGGACTGATACATGATGATGTATGTAAGGTCCCCTGTCTATATATACTAAGACCGGTTCTTTGTACTTCATTATATTCTCTGATAATCTCTCAAGATTCAGACATATGTTCCTGTTGAAACACAAGTCCGAACTTTTTGAGATATTCACAGAATATAAGTTAGAAGTAGAGAACCAAAATACGGGTATAAGTATTATTTCCTATGATAAGATCAAGGAGGAGAATAATTGAGCACGGAATTCCTGGACTATTCTAAAGGAGAATGAGATTCTCTCTCGGCATTACTCCTCCGAATACACCATAGCACGATGGTATATCGGGGCGGAGCAATTACACCCTATATGATAAGGTGTGCTCTATGATGAGTACTACTGAATTACCTATTTTCTTTTGGGAGTTATGCGCTTGAGAAGTTGCATACCTATTGAATTGGATCACGATCAAATCAGTTGCCTACCACTTCATATGTGATGTGGAAAGGGAAGAGCCCATATCTTAAGTTGGTTAAGATTTGGGGTTGTCCGGCCTATGTCTGAAAAGCAAAATCCGGACAAGCTCGAGGCAACGTCTGTTATGTAGAACTGGAAACGTTCCAGCTATACAAACTACAGCAGATGATTTGGTAGAACCAAAGGATTCAGTAGATACCAACGAACCTCAGCCTCTCCGCCGATCTAGTAGGGTTCCTTACCCACCTGAGAGATACTTCGGTTTCTCTATGACAGTGGGAGCGAGGATTGCATCATGAGATGATGACCCAACTAGTTTCGAACTGGCCATCAGGAGTGTGACTCTGTAAGAATGGCTGGATGCTTAGTGATCTGAGATGGAATCCATGTACACCAACAAAGTATGGACTTTGGTTGCTATATCTGAAGGGTTAAATCCCCATCAGGAGCAAGTATATCTTGAGAAGATTACTTGGTGTACATGGAAAGGTTGAGACTTTCAAAGCTAGACTTGTTAAAGGTTTTCATCATCAACTAGGCGTGGATAGTGGTGAAACCTCTTCAAGTAGCTATGCTTAAGTCCATCCAGATCCTACTTGCCATGGCTACATACCATGACTACGATATCTGGCGGTTGGGTGCCATGACTCCTTTTCTAAATGATGTTTTAGAAGAGTGTGTCTATAAGTACACAGCCAGAGGGCCTCGTAGACAGTGGGAGCAGCGGAAACGTGTGCAAGATGTTTTATGTAATAAAGCAGGCATCGCGGAGTTGGAACATCTGTTTTGATGAGTTAGTCAAACAGTTTGACATCATCAAAATGGTAGATGAACCTTGTATAAACAAAAAGGTAGTAGGGAGTATGGTGGTGATCCTCGTAGAGTACGTGGATGACATACGCTTGATAGGGAAGCAGTTTCCTATGCTACGCTCGATCAATCTCCGTTTATCACAAAGATTCTCCGTATAGGATCAAAGTGATACCTACTAAATCCTGGATTTTGGATCTATGAGATAGATCTAATTGGATGTTAGGATACTCACTAGTCGTAGTGAGATGGTATCAGTTGATCCTGGGGAGAATCACTGGAAAGGTTCCAGGGTGATAAAGACGACTGAACGTCAGTCACAGGCATTGTCTTTACCCTCTATCGAGGGGCGGTATGTTGGAAGAGTTCCAAGCTAGATACCGTGGCATACTAGACGATAAAGGCAGGATACATCGCTACTTAAGATGCTACCAAAGAGGCTGTTTGGGTGTATATTGGTTCATGAGATGAACTATGTTCCTCCCATTGTGTGACAATGGAGTTGTGGCTTATGCCAAGGAACGTCCGCCCCATCAGTGATCCAGACATAATCTAAGGCAGTATCACCTGATCATGGAGATGGTTGATCTCCAGGGTGATCGATGTTAGGAGAGTAGACTCATAGGACAACACGGCGGATCCACTCGCGAAGGCCTATTCCCAGAGAGAGACTTTTATGGGATGGTTGAGTATGAGATACTGCAACCACTGCTATCAGATGGCCCTAGTGCAAGTGGGAGATTGTTAGTTATATGTATGCCCTAGAGGCCATTACTGTACATAGGATGTATATTGTAGTGGATGCTGGGACATATATAGGGAGGACTATCTTGCTCGACATGATAGTATGCTATCTGGTTGAACTTTACCTTAACGTGTACACTGATTGTCTCTCTGTTACATGTTGGTAAATCCCTTAGGATGTGTACTTGACTACCTGGACTATGATGCGGATCATACTAGTGGGGACTAGGTAGTCCATAAGTACATCCTTCAAGGTCCCTAGTCGTGGGTGTATCGAGACGGGGCATCGATATACCAGAGTAGACTAGCGTATGCCTTCTCGACCCATACAGATGGGCGATGGATGATCCCATATCCATTGGTGTTTGACATCAGAGATGATATACGGGTGCTCAGTAGAGACTGGGTACACTGGACGGACTCGCCGAGAACTCCCAGATGGTATTATACCTTACGTCAGATGGCAGTTCTCAGGTGACACTGGTACAGAGTAGTCTGTTGACCCGAGATCGTCATAGAGTCTTGTGTGGTTCCCACTGTGCTTTGATTTCCACCTTACCACGTCCAAGAGGGCGTGCAAAATGGTGGCTTTTGGGTACAGTCCCGAATCACATGGAGGAAATGAGCGATAGGAGGGGATTCGTCTCTCCCGGTATAGGGAGTTGATGTTGCGCTGTGTTCGATTGGCTATAACAGGAAATCCCTGGCCAGGGTTGCTGAGATATACTGGTAAGTGTTACCAGTAGTTTTTTGAATTGTTATAGACCTCATATCGACACGACTTATCGAGCTATTGGGGTCTGACGTTTACCACCCCTAGGCGAGATATGCGACATATCAGACGACGAGACCGGACTGTACGGTAGTGTTACTGGTTGGATTCACTGGAGTGTGAGCGGGCTTGCTCGTCGATCTTCTGATCGCTCAATACCCGGATGGCCGTTATGTTTAGCAGACCGCTTGCGGCTTGTGGGTGTTTGATATGATCATCACCTGCTGCAGGCGTATTGACGAGTCTTTAGAGTCCTACACAGAGGTTTCCTGGCTCAAGCGAAACGAAATAGGAGCGCATATGAGATATGTGCGGGACCGAGAATAATGCGTGTATGTGATGCCGTATTTCATTCTCGCGATGAATGTTTCGATTGGTTGTATGCGATATAACCTAGTTATCGAATCGGAGATTGATTCGATAAGTCGATACATTGGATACTAGTCGGTTATGTACGACATGACCGGATCATTGAATCAAGTAATGATTTAATGTATAATTATATATATATTTGATATATTACTTTGCATTAACTAGTATTGGTTCACTTTTAAATGGATTTTCTCACTTGATATGCACATTGTATATGTGATATACTTTTGTGCACATGATTGTATCATGTTTGATGATACATGCTTTTTTGGTTAAGTGTAAAGAATTAAACCATGGTTAAGTTGGAAATTAGGGTTTTGTTTTATCCATTATTTATTTATTCATTTATTTATTTGTTTATTTATTTTGGAAAAATATTAAGCACAAAGAAATGAAATGGTGGCTAATTTTAGACTTGCATGTTGAAGCTTCATGAAGTTTTGACTAAGTCACCATTTTGTCTCATGCTTAACCCTAACCACTCCACTCAACCCTAGTTGATTCTCTACACTTCACCATGGTTAGATTATGATAAGCATTCCTTTTATTTTCTATTTGGAATAAAAAACTTATCATAATATCATATCTTCTTCTTCTTCTTCTTCAAGATGAAGAACCTTGACTTCATCAATGGTGATTGATGAAAATGAGTGAGAAATCCAATTCTAAAGTGAACCCACTTCCTATTTCTTCATCCTCTACCTCTTGCCAAGTAGTAGAGTGTGTTTCCTTCACAAGTTTTCTTGACTTGGTGAAGTGAGAGCTTGATCTATTGATGTCTCGACGTAGATCATCTTCGGCACGTCGTCGTTGACCTAGCCCGCTTTTTCTTCGATGAAGACGACGCTAGAGCCAGGGATTTGATATGGACAGCGAGGAGACTTCATTGCGGAGCTAAGGAGGTGGAGAACCGGATCTACAAAGGTTGTATTTCCGTACTCTTAGTAAAATAGTTTACTAGTTGCATCTTTCGCCTAGAATTCCAGCCAACGATCCGTAGTCTAGGGTTTCTCGGCACCGTATTTTTGAAATTGGCATCGTTGATGCCTTGTGAGACCTCTTGAGAGTGCCTAGGAACCCTACAAGAATGAGCAAGGCTTTTTTTTCCACCATCCTCTCATAATACAAAATAATCATAATAATAATAGTAATTGAGTATTATGTGATGGTTCATGTCAATGGCTATATCATTTCATGCACTCATTTTTTAAACCACAACAAGCAAGCAAAAGTCATAGCCATGAAATGATAGCCATGCAATGATGATGGTCAACAAGTCCAAACTAGTCAACCGGTCAACAAAGTCAACAAGTCAACAAAGTCAAACTTTCAACCCAACCATGGAACAATAATACTTAATTAATATTATTATTAATCATATTTCATATTCTCATTAGGGTTTAGAAAAAGTCAACAGTCAACAACCCTAATGAGAATTCTCTGCCTCTGTCTCTGTCAACTGTGCATACACACCCGCATCCGTGTTCCTAGGAACACGAATACAAATAGATCCTCTGCCTCTGTCTCTGTCAACTGTGCATACACACCCGCATCCGTGTTCCGAGGAACACGAATACAAAGAGACAAAACCAATCCCAAAACGTATACTAGGATCTGGCTTAAACCAAAGCCCGCTAGTAATAACTGCCCGGACACTAAACGTGCACAAGTGCACGGATGTGACCGAACCCAGTCGCAAAACCATGCGACCTCTACTCTTTTGCCTAAAGGCGAATAGCTCTCTGTGTGGGACTCTAAAGACTCGACACTACGCTGGCAGTGGGTTTAACTACAGACCGCAAGCGGCACTAGCTGTGCGTAACGGCCCCCAGGTAGATGCCGATAAGAAGACTGACGAGGTGAACCCATCCGAACTCCTACTGAGCCTGAATGTGACAGTCTCCGTACAGTATGGTATGTTCGTCTGAGAATATCGCATGGCGGGCCTAGGGGGCGGTAAACGTCAGTCCCCTAATAGTGGTACAAGTCGTGTCGGAGTGTAGCCCAGAACACCCTGAGATAATACTGGAAACCCACCAGTATATCTCGCTTGCCCTGGCCAGGGACTTTGTGTAATGGCTCTCCTAAACACAGCGCGATATCAACCCCCAATACCGGGAGAGACGAATCCTGTCTAACCGTCACTGCCTCCCAGTGCTTCGGGACTGCACCCAACTACTACCTGTTTGCACGTCTCCTTTGAGCCGTGGTAGGGTAGTAATCAAAGTACAGTGGGAACACATTCGAGGCGAAGTGACAGTGTCAAGTAAGCGGACTAAGCTGTACTCATGTCACCTGGGAACTGATAACTGACGATAGGTATAATACCAACCAACAGTTCCCGACGAGTCCTGTCCAGTGTACTCGTAACCTAACGAGCACCCGCATACTATCTCAAGTACGACGTACTGACGGCTGTGGGACAGACCGTCTCCCCTGCTGGGATGAGAAGCGTATACGCTAGTCTACTCCGGAGTATCAATGCCCTGTCTCGATAATCCTACGACTAGGGACCTGTATAAGGATGTGCTTATAGATTACCCAGCCCCCCCTAGTGTGACTGCCATCACAACGCTGGTAATCAAGCAAGGATCCTAAGGGCTCTACTAATATGTATAAGCGATATGCTAAAATAAACACATGCACATATTAAAGTAGAAACAAACCAAGTAGCATACTACCATTTTGAGCAAGATTGTCTATACAACTGTGAATATCCGAAGCTTCCATTAAGTTATATACAAACAAGTATGATACAGTAATGGCCTCTAGGGCATATACACTAACACCTTACCCAATCAACACTTGATTTGGGAAAATATTCACAATATTATTGGTACGAAATAACAGTCGCTAAGAATCAATGCATTACCAGTTGTTAACACTAGGTGATATCTGCCAACTGTTTTGGCTGCAACATTTGCACCATTCTCTACTAATAGAGACATATTTTGGGTTTATTTGAGACTAAAATGCAAGTTTTATAAGTTAGGCGAGAAATCCGGAATATGAGATATTTCGGGTTTATGATAACTAAGGATGTTGCGGATTCTAATTATTGTAGTTTTCTGTTTTCTTTTCTACGACCGTAAGTGTAATATGTGGGGTATCCCAATCTCGTTGCTATATGTCAACAAGTTTTAGGGATAAGCATATTTGCTTACGTTGATGATATGTGATCTCATGTGTTGCCGTTGATATGATTTATTGGATCATCGTGAAAGAATAGCCGGGGGTTCTATGTGAGATAAGAGTTTTTATTTTCATTCATGTAAAATCTGTATGTAATATTCTTTTATTGGGGGCACTTCCGGGTTGAGGATGATGTCACCATTGTTGTATATTATTTACTTTTCTGCATTAGGATAGACCCAAGACGGGAAGCATAAGTAACCGGGTTCTAGAGTCCAGTGGGAGACTGTAGGGTTCCTAGGCACACACATGAGGTCTCACAGCAGATCAAACATGCCAAAATCAATTTTTTTTATGTGCCTAAGAACCCTATGCTAGATCGTTAACTAGAAGTAAGGCGAAAGAATGCAAGTTAACAACTTTAACTAAAAGGAAAGTGACTACAACCTTTGTAGATCCGGTCCTCCACTTCTCTAGCTCCGTGTTGACGTCCCTCCGCTGCGATCATCGGAATCCCGGACTCTCTTGATGGTTTCGTCGGAGAAACGAGCGGGCTAGGTCGTTGACTTCGATGCCGAAGATGATCTACGTCGAGGCAACTCTAACTCAAGCTCCATCTTCACTTGGTCAAGAAACTTGTGAAGAAAACACACTCTACTACATGGCAAGTGGTAGAGGATGAAGAAATAGGAAGTGGGTTCGCTTTGGATTTGGATTTCTCACTTGGAATCATCACTTGAAAATTTCTAGCAAAGGTTTTCTTTCTTCATCAAGAAGAAGAAGAAGGAAATGAAAAATGAATCAATAAAATAGAAAATCAAGTGATGGCTTATCATATTGCAACCATGGGTGAAGATAACTCATGTAGAGAGCAAACCCTAGTTTAGGTAATGGTTAGGTTAAGGAAAGAAACAAAATGGTCAAAGCTTTCAAAGCTTCATGAAGTTTCAAGAATGAAACAAAATTAGCCACCATTTTATTCTTGCCAAAATAAATAAGTAAATAAATAAATAAGGTAATGGAAACCCTAACCATTAACCAAACATGGTTTAAAGTAAACACACACCCAAGTTTGCATGTATCATCAAACATGATACAAACTAGTGCACAAACATATATCATATATACAATGTGCACAATCAAGTGAGAAAATAATCTTAAGTGAACCAATACTAGTTAATGTAAGGTAATATATCAAATATATAATTATACATTAAATCATTAAATCAACACTTGATTCAATGATCCGGTCATATTGCATATAACCGACTAATATTAAGTGTATCAATGTATCGAATCAACATTTGATTCGGTAACCCGCCTATATCACATATAACCGACCAATGATACAAATCGCAAGAATAGAATACAGTATCACATACTGGTATTATTCTTGGTCCCGCACATATCTCATGTGCGCTCCTATTTCGTTTCGCTTGAGCCAGGAAACCTCTGTGTAGGACTCTAAAGACTCGTCAATATGCCGGCAGCAGGTGATGATCATATCAAACACCCACAAGCCGCAAGCGGTCTGCTAAACGTAACGGCCACCCGGGTATTGAGTGATCAGAAGATCAACGAGCAAGCCCGCTCACACTCCTGTGAATCCAACCAGTAACACTTACCGTACAGTCCGGTCTGTTCATCTGATATGTCGCATATCTCGCCTAGGGGTGGCAAACGTCAGACCCCAGTAGCTTGATAAGTCATGCCGATGTAAGGTCCATAACATAGCATGAAACTACTGATAACACTTACCAGTAGATCACTGCAACCCTGGCCAGGGATTTCCAGTTATGGCCAGTCGAGCATAGCGCAACATCAACCCCCAATACCGGGAGAGACGAATCCCCTCCTATCGCTCATTGCCTCCATGTGAATCGGGATTGTACCCAAAAACCACCTGTTTGCACGACTCAGTAGAGCCGTGGTAGGGTGGGAATCAAAGCACAGTGGGAGACACACAAGACTCTATGACGATCTCGGGTCAACAGACTAAGCTGTACCAGTGTCACCAGAGAACTGCCATCTGACATGAGGTATAATACCATCTGGGAGTTCTTGTAAGTCCACGTTGCTCACCCCGGTTCTTACGGGGAGGCGGAAACGGTAAAAAACAATGATTTGGCGCAAGGCAACATGGACTCAAAAGCAAGGATCTTGGCTAAACATGAAACTAGTAAACAACTAGAGGTTTTAGCTACTATGCTGTAGAAAGTATACCTCACGGAACCGGTCCTTTGGGTCTTCGTTCCGTTGTCCCACTCGTCCATCTAAGCTCCAAGCGTCGATCTGGATCTTGGGCACCTCCGCGGCCTTCTTGAGTCGAAGACGATCCACCCGAGAGTTGTACACTAAGCTCCGCCTCAAGCCAAGGCAACTAGGGCAAAGAGATTGCTAATCTAAATGCCTTAGGTTGTGTAGAAGAGAAAGATGGAAGTGTTTGTCTATGTGGATTCTTTTTCTCTCAACACATGAGATCAAAAGAAGAGATCAAGAGGAGGAAGAAGAAGGAGAAAGCTTAGCAACCTGATCGCACGCTTTTGGCGTGTCGGATGTTCAAAGAATTTAAGTGTAACCGTGATCAGGACGGTGTCGCTTTGCAGCTAGCCGGTTGAGCACGGGTCGGTCCACAGGGAGATGGTGGTATTTTACCTTCTTGTTTTAGTCGAGTCAATAAAGAATCTGTATGTTTGTTCAGACTAACCTAAGTGTTTATTTGCAAGTATAAAGTTGTTAAGAAAAGATACGAGATTATAAGCTAAAGAAATCCGTACCCAAAACCTTTGAGCCGAGTCTTGACCAATTGAAGCTAGAGCAATCGGCAACAACGTGGATTAGGGGATTTAAGCGCGGTATTCGTGGAATCTGGCTTATTTACCCTTGTCCTTCCGTTCTTGTCTCTTGCTTTCGCCTCCGGCCAAACCGAACGCAACCGATCGCGGTTAGGAATCACCGTTACCTTGTCAGGGTAGGGTGCCTAACGGAGCGCTTGCGTATGGTTTGGGAGAAGTTCAAATGGAAAATAACGGGAAAAGGAATTGGCAAAGAAATGTTAACTTATAATACCGTATTTCTTCTTAACAATAATAATTACATTCATTCACAAGAAAGAACCAAAAAGAGAACAAAAAGAAAAGAACAAAGAAAAGAAAAGATTACAAGTAATTAAGTGCATGAATATAAATTGCAAGTAATTAAAGCAAGAATGAAAAATGCAAGTAATAAATAAGCAAATAAAAAGAACAAGGAACTAGAACTCAAAACAAGCATGTGATCAATAGCCAACCCTTAAACTTGCAAGCTCAATCAAGAGGTTGCAAGATCAAGGGAAGGGTAGAGAACGCATGTGAAATGAAGTGCTAATTCCATGAAAGAATACGACCCTTGAGATCAATAACTAACCCTTAACCATTCAAGCTCAATGAAGATGTTGAATGATCAAGAGAAAGCAAGAATCTCAAGGGGAAGAAGAAACAAAAGAGAATGATACAAAACCCTCATCTTCATTGATCTCCCACTCAAAAAGCTCTCACTACAATTTTCATGGAAAAAGAATGAAGAAGAAGAAGAAGAACTATACAAAAAACTACAAAAGAGTGGACACAAAATTGGACCCTTGGCTTAGCTCAAAACTGCTGTATTTATAGGCAGAGGGATGAAGATCTAGGGCAACAAACTGACACAATATGAAGTCCCCAAAATACCCCCCAAAGTTCTCTGCCTGTGGTGCCATTACGGCCGCGGATCCGCCGCCAATACCCCCTATTGGCCGCGGATCCGCGCCCCTACAGTAGGGTTAGGGTGTGGGGTTTCTTGTACGGCCCTGATATGCTGTCCCCTGTTGTCTGGTACACATATTTTCTGATAATTCTTCCAGAATATCTTCAGATTCTTAGTCCAAGATTGCATCTATTCTTCACTTTTGACTTTATCTCTCTTGAGCTCCGCGCACCCATTGATTCTTGTGCTGCCCCCCTCGTGCTCTGTGCTTGTCCGAGACACGAATGACCGCTGTCATATGTCTTGTCCCTGGAACCGGTACGCAGCACCGGACGGATATGGATGACCGGAACCCAGCTTTTATCTGTTGTCAACAGATGTTCTGTATTTGGTGTAATTGTGGAGATTTTATCTTGAATTGCAATATTTGTACTGGAAACCTGTACTCTGTAAATATGTAACAAACACAGATCAAAAGCACCTACCTATAAACACACGAGCGTAAGAATGGGCGGTATAAAATGCAGTATTCTGTGATGAACAAATACCCCCAAACTTAACTTTTGCTCGTCCTGAGCAAAACCAATTATTCACAAAAAAATAAAATCCTAACCGCACTTTCGCAGGGAACGCGATTGCACTGAGCGCGTGCAACAAGCCGTTAAACCTCTAGGTGTCCCTAGTAGGAGGAGTGTTGTCTCTTGAGGGTTTTCAGCGGATTTCACCCACAAAATCCGGTCAAGCTAGTTTTGCAAAATAACTATGATTCAAACCCTAAAGTTTTGTTTCAGAAAATAACAAATCTATTATCCTAAGTCTAGACTATCGAACCTTTAGTTTTCACACCTCGCTTCTTATTTAACTACAGGTTTTATATGTCTTTACGTGTAGTGCAAATAGTGTCGTTAAGTTCCAGAAAGGTCGATTAAAGTCATCATGTCGAACAATAAAGCCCAGATAACAATTTTAAAAGGATCACATAAGTTTTATAAAGAGTTAAGCATTTTTCAAGTTTCGTTTTCCAGTAAGGTTTCAACTTCAGAATTTCTATCTTCCTTAACAGGAAACTAAGTCGTATTTTTCACTCCACCTTTTTCTTGTTTTCATTTCATACACACCTCTGTGAACGTGCAATAGTCTTTATCATAGAATAAAACCTTCATATCTCCGTTAAATTTTTTTTATAAAAGCCTGTCTTTTATCAAGATTATTCTCACACAAAGAACCGTTAGGAATTTTAACTCGGAGAGAACACTTGCTTGACTTTGTTTTAAAACTGGACTTTCTAGGCTTCTTAGCGAGCTTTGGGCCAATGCACCCAAACCAGTTGGTTTTAGGGCATTAGGTGTAGAAAACACCCCAGCGGACTTAATTACTCAAGTTACCTAGGTCCAAAAACAAAAGACAGTTTGTCGTGAAAATCAGATGATTTAATACGAACGGAGATATAACCGGCAGTTCAAATATTTTTTGGATAAAAGACGTGTTTAGTGGGTTTGGTGTGTAATCATTCCAATCAAGTTTTAGATGCGTTATTTTTCAGACTTAGCTCCAATTACGGCATCAATAACATTCCTTCATATTCGCTTTACTTCATAAACTATTCTTGACATTACTTATTTCAGAACAAACCTATTTGATCCTCAGAAAATCATTTATCTGTTTAAAAGTTTAAACATGAAAGACTTGTCATCTAATTCCCAAAATTCACGACACGTGTAGTGTGATGTAAAGACGTATATCAGCCATAGTTAACTTCAAAGGAGAGTTATCTTTCAGGTTTTCAAAATCTAAACATAAGATTTAGTTATTCCTATTTTTTCAAACAAAAACCGTCGAATGTTGAATCAGAGTTCTTCCACAATCTAACTTGACAAAAAGTTTTTATAATTTTTGGAAATTTTTCGATTTTTGTGGGTTTTTAATAAGGTATGCAAATGCAAAATATACAAATGAATGCGAAGGAAGAAAGCTTACCGAGCACACCCCCAAACTTAAACTTGACAGTGCCCTCACTGTCAGGCTATACCAAGAGGGTCAAAATTGCCGGCGCTCCCTAAAAACAAATTATATACAACAAAGAAAACAAAAAATATATACAAAAAAGGTGTCCCCCCCAAACTTAAGTAAAACAGTGTTTCCACTGTTAAGCGTTGAAATTCAGGATTAGGGGGGAAAGAGAACAGTATCCATCTATACAAGGCCTTACACAGGCCAAAAGTTAGCACCAACCATTCAAAGATTTTATCGCCATAATGTACCGGTTGGTGGAAGAAGGCGTAGAGAAAAGAGATGGAGAATACGCGAGACCATATGCGGAGAGAAGCGGGATATGGTCTCGGTACATGAGAGGAAGAAGAATGGCGGAAGGGAAAAAGAAGTGGAATACGAACTTGAGGGTGCAAATGGAGTAAATAGATTAGCACAATTTGTGATGAGCGATGTATGAAAAGTGATTGTGCTAATATATTTACTCGTCGAGAAATTGGGTCGAATCCCTCAAGATTCGTAAGAAACCATGGGTACGCCGAACTTGGTAAACCAGATATATGAAATGTAAGTGAGACGGGTTCTTGCAAGGTCGGAACGATGGAAAGGATGGAGGGAAGTGATCGAGGAGGGGCATCGGTTAGGGTTTCGGGAGGGTGCACACAGTCAATGAAAGGAACAGGATGAATTGGAAAATCCGACTCATCAATTAAAACTGTTTCATCCTCAAAACTATCCTCAATATTCTCCTCAAAATTTATCTCATCCATGCATTTATCATTAATATCAAGACGCATATGAAGTTCGGGAAAAACAGTTAAAGACTCGGGATGATGATTTGAAGAGACAACCTTAGCCAAATCTACTGGTTCATCATCCAAAATGTTCCCAGCGTCAATATTCTCGATCAAGTGAAAATCAATATTCTCAGACACCTCATCAAAAGCATGGATTTCAATCAATTCAGGTTCTAGAGTGGAGGTGTAGAGGTCAGAAGGTTTGGGATCGGTTTCACTTGGAAGAGACCCTTCACAATCGGGCAAATCAAACACTACGAAGTCGCACAACTCATTAAACATTCTATCTTCAACTGATAATTCATTTGGGACACTTGATAGACTTTCAACATAGGAGTTGTGGGATTCAATTTGAGACGGGTAGGTTTGATTTGGAAGGGTATATAACTCACTCTCTCCACTCAAATTCATAGCCTGTCCTACCGCCTCATCATACATTGGAAAATTTGGAGCTAGCTGGAAACTAGCTACCGGGTCAGTTGGTTGTATGAGAGCGGTCATGGACGCATTCAATTCCATCATCTGTTGGCTTGACGCTACCCTAAAGTCTTCCAAGGACTGTTCTAGACTAGACATTGGTTGTGAAGGGGTTTCAATAAAAGATTCAAAGTTGCTTGGATACTGA
Source organism: Agapanthus africanus (assembly GCA_030015575.1). NCBI lineage: Eukaryota > Viridiplantae > Streptophyta > Magnoliopsida > Asparagales > Amaryllidaceae > Agapanthus > Agapanthus africanus. Next base: position 192,674,658 of record JASDDO010000006.1, on the reverse strand, counting down.
AAACTCCCAAATGGCTGTTCTGATGCAATGTCTAGGGAAGGTGCAAAAGTAGGGTAGGATTGGTAGGAGTTGAATGGCTGGACAGGAGCAGGATCAACATTTGGATATGAAGGTGAATGGCATTGTGGATCCCAAGAATTTGAAGTGGTGAAAAGAGTGAAAGATCGGCTACGAGATTGTTCAATACGTTCTGCAATAGACATAGGTCTTGGAATTGCAACATGACTCGAAGAAGGGGTATCAACGTAAGAAGGGGTGAATGTATGAAATGGTTGATACGAAGTGGATTGCGGAGTCAAATTGTTTGTCCTAGACGCGTCTATCCGATCTCTCAACGAAATTTTGGGCATGGAGGGGTCGTTCGAAGTTCGGCCAAAGCAAGAACCGTAGGATGTAATGTCTGGTTGTGGGTACCAAAGTTCGGCAAGAGTTTTTCGAGGTGGGGTACCCATGATATAAAGAGAGAGAAAGAAAGGCATAGAAAAGGAGGGGAAAAAGAATGTGATATTTTTTTTTATAGACAAAAGAATGAAATATACACAAAAAGAATATGGACAAAAATAATCACGACACAAAAAATACCACACACCTAATCGTTCTAGGGTTAACCTAGGTCAACTATACCTGCTCCAGAACTTGATTGTCGAAGTAAAACTGTGTTGAGAAACAGGCTCAAGATACACTGATCACGAGGCCAGGTAAGTGCAGAGATAAGGGGAGGTTTTCCAACGCTTTCGCGAAGTTCCTTAATTAAATAACCCTTTCTCTTTTGGCGGTTTCGCCGTTAACACTTTCCTAGACACCCCGTAAACAATATACCGTTAAGCAAGGTTCTAAACACAATTAACTTCTCCTAGTGAGCGCGAAGTCCTTAAGGCTTAAAGTCTAGTTTCTTTTAAATTTGTGCGGGTAAACGTTATGCGCAAGTTCGTGATTTGTGGGCCACGGAAAAGGTGATGAAATCATTTACCGTATCTTGTGGGGTTCGCTTGCCCTTAAGTCCGTATTAATTGATGCAATGCGCAATTCAATAAAAATTCTTATAAAGAATCAAACAATCGTTTTTTAGTTTAAGCGCGGCGCTGCAACAAATACGGGTTAGTCAATTTTTAGCGTTTGCTAGCGAACTTGCAAAGAATCCTGCAAAGAATAGTATATTGGATGCGTCGGATTTGAGAAGAAGGTGTTAGTAAAGTACGTACCGTTAAGTTTTGGGTTAGGAAACCCCCGTTGAATCAAATCCGGTAAGCTTGAAAGGTTCGCTTGCGCGGGTCAAACTACCCGGATCTTTGGCACTGTACTTTGTAAACACCTTAGCCTTGAATGTACACTTTGCTCCCCACAATTGCAGTTTGCAAATACGCAAAAATCTGCACACTTGCCCAAAAAAATGATCAAAAATAACAAAAAGATTTTTTTTTAAATTTTTTTTATATATGTACAAAAAGAATATTAACCCGAATAAGAAGAAAAGAAATACGTTACCGTCTCCCCGGCAACGGCGCCATTTGATCGTTAGGATATGTGCGTGTTCAAGTTTAGTTTAAATACCGCAATCAAGAATGTTTCGCTTGTAGCTAGCCGGTTGAGTACGGGTCGTCCGCAGGGAGATGGGAGTCTTTTTCAAAGTGTTTTAACGAGTTAAGTCCTGTTTTCAGATTTTGTTGTGGTTATCTAAGTGTAAGTTGATATTTAAAGAGAGCTTGTTAGGGTGAGGATTAGGTTAGTTTGAGTTAGGAGTCTCCACATCTTTCGTTGCCCCACTTAATATCGGTGTTACGGTAATCGGCAACAACGGGGATTAGCACGACTAGGAAGGTACTTGCGAGTATAAGCTAGGCTTTCCAACGCATAGTCCTTCCTTTTGGTGCTTGTCCGTCCGTTCTTGGCTCTTATCCATAACCTCCGGTTAATTCAACCACAACCGGTCTCACTACGGAATCACCGCTATCATGTAGGATAGGGTGCCGTAAGGAGCGGATTGTGGTTCAATTAACGGGAGTCGATTTAAGTTGTTGGGCAAGGAAAGAGTGAGAGAGATTTCCTTCTCTCAAACTTCCCTTATCCTACCCTAACAAGTATAAAACTACTCACACTTCATGATAAGGAAAAACAAAACAAAACAAAGAGGAAGATAGAAAGAAGGAGATTAGAAAAATACGACTAACTATTTGCGACCTCACCTTGGCGAGGATCGAGCGTAAGTATCATTGTCATATGAAGGATAAAGGAAAAGAGAGAAGAAAGAAACAATCAAACAAATAACAACAACTACTTAACAATTAAAATTACAATACATTACAACAAGTAAAAGAAAGAGTCAAGCATGATAAAAAATTGGTCTTCTTTATTCATCACTCTTCACTCAAAAGTTTACTACAAGTTTGATTGGAGAAGAGGTGAGAAGAGGAAGAAGAACAAGACTAAAACTAGGCAAAAAATGAGAATACAAAAATTGACCCTTGGCTTAGCTCAAAACTGTTGTATTTATAGGCAGAGGGATGAAGATCTAGGGCAACAAACTGACACAATATGAAGTCCCCAAAATACCCCCCAAAGTTCTCTGCCTGCGGTGCCAGTACGGCCGCGGATCCGCCGCCAATACCCCCTATTGGCCGCGGATCCGCGCCCCTACAGTAGGGTTAGGGTGTGGGGTTTCTTGTACGGCCCTGATATGCTGTCCCCTGTTGTCTGGTACACATATTTTCTGATAATTCTTCCAGAATATCTTCATATTCTTAGTCCAAGATTGCATCTATTCCTCACTTTTGACTTTATCTCTCTTGAGCTCCGCGCACCCATTGATTCTTGTGCTTCCCCCCTCGTGCTCTGTGCTTGTCCGAGACACGAATGACCGCTGTCATATGTCTTGTCCCTGGAACTGGTACGCAGCACCGGACGGATATGGATGACCGGAACCCGGCTTTTATCTGTTGTCAACAGATGTTCTGTATTTGGTGTAACTGTGGAGATTTTATCTTGAATTGCAATATTTGTACTGGAAACCTGTACTCTGTAAATATGTAACAAACACAGATCAAAAGCACCTACCTATAAACACACGAGCGTAAGAATGGGCGGTATAAAATGCAGTATTCTGTGATGAACACAACCATGGAGCTTTTCTTTTCTTCTCATTTCAAGAGAGAGAATGAGAATAGAATAATGAAAAGGATTAATCCAAATGAAACGAACCATGGTTGCAATAATACTCTAAGATCATCATTACTAATCCGATCATGATAAAAGTTGATGGCACATTGAATTGACCATTATCATAACTCAAGAATTAAAATGAAAATGATAGAAGAGTGTAGATCCCTCTTGAAGGTCAATGGTCAACACGGTCAACGGGTCAACAAAGTCAAGAGAGGTCTAAGTGGTCAAATGTCAATGCAATTAGCCATCATTAATCTATCACTAAAAGGATTAGTAAACAATGTCTCCGGCTCATAACGGTTTTGACCAAACGAATTGTCAAAACCCTAATGAGTGTGCCACATTACGGTTTTGGCCGAACAAACTGCCAAAACCCTAATGGGGCATCTCCTCCTTCATCGCTCCTCAAAACTGTGCATACACACCCGCATCCGCATTCCGTAGAATGCGAATGCACAGAAGACAAATCAAATCCATCTGTGCAATACCAGGATCTGTCTTAAACTAAAGCCCACTAGTATTGCCTGCCCGAACAGCATACGCACACAAGTGCACGTAAGTGATCGTAGCCCTGCCGTAAAACCATATGGCCTCTACACGTTTCGCTCAGTGCAGGGAAACTCTCTGTGTGGGACTCTAAAGACTCGACACTACGCTGACAGTGGGTTTAACCACAGACCGCAAGCGGCACTAGCTGTACGTAACGGTCCCCAGGTAGATGTCGATAAGAAGGCTGATGAGGTAAACCCAACCGAACTCCTATTGAGCCTGTATGTGACAATCTCCGTGCAGTCCGGTCTGTTCGTCTGATACATCGCATGGCGGGCCTAGGGGACGGTGAACGTCAGTCCCCTAATAGCGGTACAAGTCGTGTCGGAGTGTAGCCCAGAACACCCTGAGATAACACTGGAAACCTACCAGTATATCTCGCTTGCCCTGGCCAGGGACTACTTGTGTAATGGCTCTCCTAGACACAGCGCGATGTCAACCCCCAATACCGGGAGAGACGAATCCTGTCTAACCGTCATTGCCTCCAAGTGCTTCGGGACTGCACCCAACTACTACCTGTTTGCACGACTCCTTTGAGCCGTGGTAGGGTAGTAATCTATGTACAGTGGGAACACACTCGAGGCGAAATGACAGTGTCAAGTCAGCGGACTAAGCTGTACTCATGTCACCTGGGAACTGATAACTGACGATAGGTATAATACCAACCAACAGTTCCCGACGAGTCCTGTCCAGTGTACTCGTAACCTAACGAGCACCCGCATACTATCTCAAGTATGGCGTACTGACGGCTGTGGGACAGACCGTCTCCCCCGCTGGGATGAGAAGCGCATACGCTAGTCTACTCCGGAGTATCGATGCCCTGTCTCGATAGTCCAACGACTAGGGACCTGTATAAGGATGTTCTTATGGATTACCCAACCCCCATGAGTGTGAGCGCCATCACAACGCTGGTAATCAAGCAAAGATCCTAAGGGCTCTACTAATATGTAAATAAGCGATATGCTAAAAGAAACACATGCACATATTGAAGTAGAGACAAACCAAGTAGCATACTACCATTTTGAGCAAGATTGTCTATACAACTGTGAATATCCTAACCTTCCATCAAGTAATATACAAGCTAGTATGATACAGTAATGGCCTCTAGGGCATATACACTAACAGTTCTCAGCGAGTCCGTTCAGTGTACCCAGTCATCACTGAGCACCCGCATACCATCTCTGATGTCAAACACCAATGGATATGGGATCATCCATCGCCCATCACATGGGTCGAGAAGATATACGCTAGTCTACTCTGGAATATTGATGCCTCGTCTCGATATTCCCACGACTAGGAACATTGAAGGATGTACTCATTGACTACCTAAGCCCCACTAGTATGATCTTCATCATAGTCCTGGAAGTCGAGTACACAACCTAAGGGCTTTATCAACATGTAATAGAGAGACAACAAGTATACATGTTAAGATAAAGAGCAACCAGATAGCGTACTATTATGTCGAGCAAGAAAGTCTTTCCTATATATGTCCCAGCATCTACTACAATATACATCCTATGTACAGTAATGGCCTCTAGGGCATACATATAACTAACAATCTTCCACTTGCACTAGGGCCATCTGTAGCAGTGGTTGCAGTATCTAATACTCAACCATCCCATATAAATCTCTCTCTGGGAAAAGGCCTTTGTGAGTGGATCCGCCGTGTTGTCCTCTAAGTCTACTCTCCAATCCTCGATCACCCTGGAGATCAACTATCTCCATGATCAGGTGATGCTGTCTCAGAATATGCCTGGGTCACTGATGGGACCAGGGTTCCTGGGCCAAAGCCACACTTCCATTGTCATACAATGGTAGGAACCTAGTTCATCTCATGAACCAATATACACCCAAGTTTGCATCTTTGGTAGTATCTATAATAGCGATGTTACCAGCCTTTATCGTCTAGTCTGCCACGGTATCTCGTTTGGAACTCTTCCAACATACCGTCCCTCTACTGAGGGTAAAGACAATGCCTGCGACTGACATTCAGTCGTCCTTATCACCCTGGAACTTTTCCAGTGATTCTCCCCAGGATCGATTGATACAATCTTACTACAGCTAGTGAGAATCCTAACATCCATTTAGATCTATCTCAAAGACCCAAATCCCAGGATTTAGGAGGTATCACTTTGATCCTATTTGGAGAATCCTTGTGATAAGAGGAGATTGATTGTGCGTAGTATAGGAAACTCTTTTCCTATCAAGAGTATGTTGTCCATGTACAGTACGAGGATGACCACCTTACTCTCTACTACCTTTTTTTATATACAAGGTTCATCTACCATTTTGATGAAGTCAAACACCTTGACTATCACATCAAAACAGACGTTCCAACTCCGCGATGCCTGCTTTATCATGTAAAGCAGCTTGCACACGTTTCCGCTGCTCCCACTGTTTACGAAGCCCTCTGGCTGTGTAATTATAGACGTTCTCTTCTAAATCATTATTTAGAAAAGTAGTCATGACACCCAACCACCAGATATCATAGTCATGGTATGTAGCAATGTTAAGTAGGATCCGGATGGACTTAAGCATTGCCCATGGAAAATGTTTCATCATTATCCACGCCTGGTCGATGATGAAAAACTTTAACAAGTCTAGCTTTGAAAGTCTCAACTTTTCCATCTACACCAAGTAATCTTCTCAAGATATACTTGCTCCTGATGGGGATTTAACCTTTCAGATATAGCAACCAAAGTCCATACTTTGTTGGTGTACATGGATTCCATCTTAGATCGCTAAGCATCCAGCCATTCTTATAGAGTCCCTACTCTCGATGGCCTGCTCGAAACTAGTTGGGTCATCATCTCATGATGCATTCCTCGCTCCCACTGTCTTCGAGAAACCGAAGTATCTCTCTGGGGGATGAGGAACCCTACCAGATCAGCGGAGAGGCTGAGGTTCGTCGGGGACTATTGAATCCTCTGGTTCTGTCAAATCATTAGCTGTAGTTTGTATAGCTGGAACTTTTCCAGTTCTACAGAACTGACCTTGCCTCGATCTTGTCCGGATTTTGCTTTCGACATAGGCCGGAAAATCCCAAATCTTAACTTACTTAAGAGATAGGCTCTTCCCATACCATAACTTATATGGAGTGGTAGGCGTTGATTTGATTCGAACCTAGTTCAATAGGTATGCAGCTTCTCGAGTGCACAACCCCAAAAGGAAATAGGTAACTTAGTAGTACTCATCATAGAGCGCACCATATCATATAGGGTGTGATTGCTCCGCCCCGATACACCGTTGTGCTGTGGTGTATTCAGAGGAGTAATACTGAGAGAGAATCTCATTCTCCTTTAGAATAGTCCAGGAATTCCATACACAAGTATTCTCCTCCCTGATTTCATCATAGGACATAATACTTATACCCGGTTTTTGATTCTCTACTTCTAACTTATATTCTGTGAATATCTCAAAAACTTCGGACTTATGTTTCAACAGGAACATATGGCTGAATCTTGAGAGATCATCAGAGAATGTAATGAACTACAAAGAACCGGTCCTGGCATGTGTAGACAGGGGACCTTACACACATCATCATGTATCAGTCCCAAGAGTTTACTAACTCTTCCTCTGTTTCCAATAAACAGAGCTATGGTCATCATATCTTTGTGACATGACTAGCAAGTTTCACAATATGTAAATTCAAACTGATTTAAATATGCATCTTAAATGTAACTTCAGCCAGTCGGGTCGCATTGATATGACCTAGTCTACAATGCCTCAAGAAGGATTCGTTCATTTTTGAACTCTTCCTCTTGTGTGTGTTCTGTATACTAGGAACTGTAGTTTGATTTAAAACGTCAATGCTTTTAGATAACGTGCCTGAACCGATCAACTTCTGAAATAGGAGATGTTCAAAACATTATCCAACAATACAAAATTATATCCTTTCTTTACTAATAAAGAGACTGATATGATTTTGTATATCAGGTTCGGTATCTAATAGCATTTGTTCAGAATCAATGTATTGGTAATACAGGGTGACAGTGACCAACAGACTTGGCTGCAACACTTGCACTGTTTTCTGTCTCATGAAACTTATCACCCGTTCTCAGTTCTCTACCTTCTGTAGCCCTATGTAACATATTACATATTTGGGATCCTGATCCGGTATCAAATACCCAGGACGTAGAGGGCACAGAGAAACAGTTCTTTGTAATGTACACACCCGAAGAAGATGCATCGCATGCACTTTCTTCGTTTGGGCGGCATGGGAATCCTGGTATTCCCCTATTTCCTGCTCTGTCTTATAACAATTATAAGTTGGAGCGGGACCAACGTTCCCCAGCTCAGTATAACAAGCGGGTTCGGTCAATACATCCATATTATTATCTTGATTAAGGCGTGATATGGTCGCTACCTGGAGAGAGAGAAAAGAAAACACTCTGCGTGCGCTCTTGCAAGATTAGATTGGTTATTTATTTTATCTAATCAGGATGGCTCCCACTGTTTTTATCAAATCTTCCTTCAACCCCTAAAAGGAAAGACTAGCCGGGATTAATTACACTCTACAAGTTCGCCAATCTTTCAGCCAGGCCAGTGTCGGTACTTTGAGGGAGGTTCCCCGTGCTTTCGCACGGACCAAATTAAATTAAACCTCGTTTTCCCAGAGGCGTAACCCCGTTGACACTTTTCTAGACACCTACTTGATCGGCTAATTGTAAAGTGCAAAACTCTCTCAGGAGTAACAATTACTCGCAGTGGGTATCGGGATCCAACTATCATATAGAAGGTATGCAATCTCATTGCAAATTTCAACACTTGAAACTTCCGATATCGGTTTTTACCCCTAGCACTTATGACCTTAACTATGGTCAACAAATCATAAGTACTAGTCAAGTTCTACCCGTCATTTCGTGATTAATTAGACCCACCCATATTGTAAGTCCACGTTGCCCACCCCGGTGCTTGCGGGGAGGCGGAAAACGGAATAAAAATCGGATTTTTATGAGCTTAGGCAACATGGACTATGCTTAAAAGGATCTTTGCTAAACAAAAACTTGCTAAAGCTAACTAGTAACTAGCTAAGTGCTAGAAAGGTTATACCTTAGGCTCTAAGTCCTTCTCTCCTTGCTCCTTGGAGTGGTGGAAGGAGGTCACCTTGCTTGTCTTCTCACGCCGAAGAAAGATCCACCCGAAAGCCTCAACCTTTGGCTTCAACTCCAAGCTAGAAGTAACTAGGGTTCAAGAAGTGCTAGTCCTTCAACCCTAGATGAGAGTAGAGAAGATCAAGAGAAGGTTTTTCTCAAGCTCAAGTGTTTCTCAACACATAAGAGGGAGAGAGCTTGAGGGAGAGGAAGAACAAGAGAGAGAAAAGATATGATAGAATGAGAATAATTGAACCATTCTCACTAGTATGTGTGAATTATTAGCTAGATAATTGTCATGGTTAATCATGACATGACCATTATCATTTCAATTTGCAAGGATTAAAAAGCATCTTCCAAAAGAAATGATGATGGTCAAAGTGTCAACCTAGGTCAACAAGTCAATAAGGTCAAATGGTCAACAACCATAACCATGCACAATTATTAAACTAATTATCAATTAACTATAATATACACATAATCATTAGGGTTAATAAAATGACAATAGCCATTAACCCTAATCAAAGTCCTCTCCCTCTGTCTCAAGCGACTGTGCATACGCACCCGTATTCGTGATCCGAGGAACACGAACACAATGAGAAAAACCAATCCCAAATCATATACTAGGATCCGGCTTAAACCAAAGCCCGCTAGTATAAACTGTCCGGACAGCAAACGTGCACAAGTGCGCGGATGTGAACGAACACTGTCGCAAAACCATGCGACCTCTACTCATTTTGCCTAAAGGCGAATAGCTCTCTGTGTGGGACTCTAAAGACTCGACACTACGCTGGCAGTGGGTTTAACCACAGACCACAAGCGGCACTAGCTGTACATAACGGTCCCCAGGTAGATGTCGATAAGAAGACTGACGAGGTGAACCCCATCTGAACTCCTACTGAGCCTGTATGTGACAATCTCCATACAGTCCGGTCTGTTCGTCTGATACATCGCATAGCGGGCCTAAGGGGGCGGTGAACGTCAGTCCCCTAATAGCGGTACAAGTCGTGTCGGAGTGTAGCCCAGAACACCCTGAGATAACAATGGAAACCTACCAGTATATCTCGCTTGCCCTGGCCAGGGACTACTCGTGTAATGGCTCTCCTGGACACAGCGCGATGTCAACCCCCAATACCGGGAGAGACGAATCCTGTCTAACCGTCACTGCCTCCAAGTGCTTCGGGACTGCACCCAAAAACTACCTGTTTGCACGACTCCTTTGAGCCGTGGTAGGGTAGTAATCAAAGTGCAGTGGGAACACACTCGAGGCGAAGTGACAGTGTCAAGTCAACGGAGTAAGCTGTACTCATGTCACCTGGGAACTGATAACTGACGATAGGTATAATACCAACCAACAGTCCCCGACGAGTCCTGTCCAGTGTACTCGTAACCTAACGAGCATCCGTATACTATCTCAAGTACGACGTACTGACGGCTGTGGGACAGACCGTCTCCCACACTAGGATGAGAAGCGCATACGCTAGTCTACTCCGGAGTATCGATGCCCTGTCTCGATAGTCCAACGACTAGGGACCTGTATAAGGATGTGCTTATAGATCACCCAGCTCCCACGAGTGTGAGCGCCATCACAACGCTGGTAATCAAGCAAAGATCCTAAGGGCTCTACTAATATGTATATCAGCAATATGCTAAAAGAAACACATGCACATATTAAAGTAGAGACAAACCAAGTAGCATACTACCATTTTGAGCAAGATTGTTTATACAACTGTGAATATCCCAAGCTTCCATCAAGTAATATACAAACTAGTATGATACCGTAATGGCCTCTAGGGCATATACACTAACAATCTCCTACTTGCACTAAGGCCATGTACTGGCCTATCGAAGACCTATCATCTCGATCAGCCGCTCGAACTGAGTCTGGGGTAGGGCCTTCGTGAGTGGATCTGCAGTGTTGTTCTCCGTATTAACTCTCTTCACCTCGATCTCCTGGCGATCTATGATCTCCCTGATCAGGTGATACCGCCTCAAAATGTGCCTGGACTTCTGATGGGACCTGGGTTCCTTCGCTAAAGCTATAGCTCCGTTGTTGTCGCAATACAGCGGTATTGGATCAACAATGGTAGGAACCACCTGAAGCTCCGTGAGGAACTTCTTCATCCAGACAGCTTCCTTTGCGGCATCGCAAGCAGCTATGTACTCCGCTTCCATAGTTGAGTCAGCAACGGTCTCCTGCTTGGAACTCTTCCAGCAAACCGCCCCTCCATTGAGGGTAAAGACATAACCCGACATGGACTTAGAGTCATCTTTGTCACTCTGGAAGCTGGAGTCAGCAAAGGCCTCAAGCTGGAGGTCTTTTTCGCCATACACCAAGAACATCTCCTTAGTCCTTCTCAGGTACTTGAGAATGTTCTTTACCGCTATCCAGTGTTTCTTCCCTGGGTTCGACTGATACCGGCTTACAACGCTCAATGCGTATGCTACATCTGGTCTGGTACACAACATCGCATACATTATAGAGCTTACCGCAGAAGCGTAGGGTATAATAGACATGCGATCCCTCTCCAAATCCGTCTTGGGAGACATCTCTTTGGAGAGGGTGATCCCGTGACAAGCCGGTAGATTACCGCGCTTGGAATCTTCCATACTGAATCTTTTCAGTATGGTGTCGATGTACCTTGACTGTGAGAGTCCCAACATCCTCTTAGATCTATCACGATAGATCTGGATCCCCAGAATGTAGTTGGCATCGCCCAGGTCCTTCATGGAGAACCTCTGCAACAAGAATCCTTTGACTGACTGTAGCATAGGAATATCATTTCCTATTAGGAGAATGTCATCCACGTACAAGACGAGGAATACCACAGTTCTCCCTACAATCTTACTGTAAATGCATGGTTCATCTGGGTTTTTGATAAAGTCGAATTCTTTGACAGTATCATCAAAGCAGATGTTCCAACTCCGCGATGCCTGCTTAAGTCCATAGATGGACTTTAGCAACTTGCACACTCTACCGCTGCTCCCACTCTGATTGAATCCCTCCGGCTGATCCATATAGACGCACTCTTCCAAATTTCCATTTAGGAAAGCCGTCTTTACGTCCATCTGCCAGATTTCATAATCATGGAAGGCGGCAATGGCAAGAAGGATCCGAATGGATTTCAGCATAGCCACTGGAGAAAAGGTCTCGTCATAGTCCAAACCAGGTCTTTGACGAAAACCCTTTGTAATAAGTCTAGCTTTATAGGTCTCAACCTGCCCATCTACACCAATCTTCTTTCTGAAAATCCATTTGCAGCCTACGGGTTTTACCCCTTCTGGTGCAAAGTCCAAAGTCCAAACTTTGTTGGTGTACATGGACTCCATTTCGGCCCGCATTGCATCCAGCCATTTTACCGAGTCGCCGCTCTGGATGGCTTGCTGGAAGCTAGTAGGCTCACCATAATCCATGGTGCAATCCTCTCTATCCCCATCAATGAGAAAACCGTAGTATCTCTCGGGCGGATGAGACTGCCTACTACTCCTGCGGAGTGGCGCTGGGATGTCCGGTTCTCTTGAAACCTCTGGTTCTTCCAAGCTTTCAGTAATAGCTTGTGGTTCTGGAATTTCTTCCAGTTCTATTGCGCTCCCACTTATCTGATTTTCTAAAAATTTAGTTTCCAAGAAGTGGGCATGCTGAGAAACAAAAACCTTTTGTTCCTCTGCAGAATAGAAAAGATACCCCCTGGAGTTCTTTGGGTATCCCATAAACTTACACAGTACTGAGCGTGCCTCAAGCTTGTCCGCATGCTGCTTTTTTACAAAAGCTGGACATCCCCATGTCTTAAGGTACTTGAGACAGGGTTTCTTCCCACTCCACATCTGATATGGGGTGGTAGGCATAGTCTTGGTTGGAGCCTTGTTCAAGAGATATGCCGCTGTTTCTAGCACATAACCCCAGAAGGATCGCGGTAACTCAGCCTTACTCATCATGGAACGAACCATATCCAATAGGGTTCGATTCCGCCTTTCCGATACACCATTGTGTTGTGGTGTGTATGGAGGAGTAAGCTGAGAGAGAATTCCATTCTCTTTTAAGTAGCCCAGAAACTCGGCACTTAAGTATTCACCACCTCGATCAGATCTTAGTGTCTTGATACTTTTGCCTGTTTGTTTTTCAACTTCATTCTTGTATTCTTGAAATTTCTCAAAGGCCTCGGATTTGTGCTTCATCAAGAAGACATGCCCATACCTAGAGAAATCATCTGTGAAAGTAATGAAGTATGAATAACCACTTCGCGCATGTGTAGACATTGGACCACACACATCACTGTGTATGAGTCCCAAGAGCTCGCTTGCTCTTTCTCCGTGTCCAGTGAACGGAGTCTTTGTCATCTTTCCCATGAGACAAGATTCACAAGTGGCATAAGACTGATACTCAAACGGATTTAAGTATCCCTCTTTATGTAACTTTGTTAACCGTGTCTCATTAATGTGACTACAATGCCATAAGAAAGCCTGATTTGTTTCCGGAGACTTTCTTTTAAGTGTGTTCTGGACACTGAAGATCTGAGCTTGATTCAATACGTATATACCGTTTTGTAATGTACCTGACCCAATCAGAACTTGATTTAGGTGGATGTTAACTACATCGCTTACAAAAGTAAAATCATATCCTTCCTTAGAAATTAAGGATACAGATATGATATTAGAAGTCGCACCTGGTACATAAAAACAGTTACGCAGAATCAATATCTGCCCAGTTGTCCGTCCTAGATGATATTCCCCTACGGATTCAGCATACATGCTCATTCCGTTAGCAACCCTGAGAGTCATATCACCTTTCCTGATAACCCTACGGTTTCTCAAAGCCTGTAACGAGTTACAGATATGAGATCCTGATCCGGTATCCAATACCCAGGAAGTAGGGTTAACTGACATACAGTTCTCTATTACAAACACACCCGAAGCCGAAGCCACAACATGCTTCGAATTCTGGCTACTGGCTTTGCAAGCCCTGCAATCCTTCTGCCCATGTTCATTCCCGTAACAATAGGAACATCCCTCTTTTACTGCATCCATTCCAGAAACTTCTGCCTTTCTCTTTCTTTCTACTTCCCTGGTTTCCTTCAGGGTAGTAGGTAGAGACTGTTGAACTAAGTCAGCATCTGACCCGTTCTTCAACGTGGTCTTCAGGTCCGAGAGCTCAAAAGAGCTGGTCTCTGTAGGGACGTTGCCCCCTACAGATGACCCGATAACCAACCTCGCTGGAAGCAATTCGTTCGAGGTCTCATATCTTGCGATACGAGATTGCTCTCCATATAAAACTTTGTTATGGTGGAAGATAGAAGCGGAGTCTATCTTCTCGTGCTGCCTCTAGTATATACCATCAACTGAAGCTAACACGAGGCACTTGGCTTTCGCACAGTCTTCTTCCGATGTCCTACGAATATCGATATCCGTGACATGGGAAACTGGACCTGAGACGGCAGGGGTTGGATCAGTTAAGAGGTGTCCCAGCTTGTCCTCGGCAATGGACATCTGGACAGACCTTTGCCAGTCGTAACAGTCAGATTCAGTCATCTTATTATCTAGATGTAACCTAGGTGCGGTCATTGGGTCGCTGCAGTTAAGAGAGAGAGAGAAGAAAACACTTAGCATGATGCTCTTGCAAGTTTAGATTGGTTTTTAATTTATCTAAACAGGATGGCTCCCGCTGTCTCTCGAATCCCTTCTCAAACCGTAAAGAAAGGATTAGTCAGGATCAATCCCACCGTACAATACTTGCTTAACCGTTCAGCCAGGCCAGTGTCGGTACTTCGAGGGAGGTTTTCCAACGCTTTCGCGAAGTTCCTTAATTAAGTAACCTCTTTTCCCTGTGGGCGTAGCCCCGCTAACACATTTCTAGACACCTACTAAATTTATAGCATTGATCGTTAAGTGAGATTTTTCCCGAGGAGTAGCATATACTCACAGTAGGATCGGGATCCAAATATCATTGCGTGATAAAACCGAAGAAATCCTACCAGAATCATCACACTTCAAATGGTATGCAGCGCTAGCAAGTTTCAGTACTTATGAAACTCCCGATGTGGATTTTTGCCTCATGCTCTTATGACCTTGACGAAGGTCAACAAATCATAAGTCACATGTCAAGTTCTACCCGTCATTATCCAGGTTAATTTGAACCCACCCGTACATACCCTTGACGAAGGTCAACAAGGTAGTACGACAGTCCCAAACCAACGCATCTATCTATGCAACATATGAACACCCAACAGCTACCAATCACTATGCCTTGACGAAGGTCAACAAACATAGCTTGAATACTATTAAATATCCATACGAAATGACGGAGGGCTACGAATGGTTTTGGCGAAACCGTGAACGTTGAGAACTTGATATAATCGATGGAACGAGATAGCTTTTAAAAGGAGTGGTTCAAGCTCCGCGTTTAAAAGTTTAGTTTTGAAAAGAACCGAGTGGTTTTCAAAGTGTTCCAATCGACTTTTACTTGGTTTATTTTCTTGCATTAGTTCTTTTAATGCGTCCCATCATTTAATCCTACCATTGCAGAAAAAAACCAAAATATGACGTACGCTTATGCCATTCGCATTCGCCACAGGGCCCCGTCATCACCCGTTAGGTTACTTAACTAACGACAGAGTGGGGGCTGGGCTAGCGCGGCTGTAAAACATAAGCAACGCCTAAATAGTTATCATATATAAATATATAGCAATGATAGACATTACAGATCACAGATGAATACATTGGATATACTAGGAATCCACAATCCGTTCGAGCCTGCAACGAAAAGCGGATTACACGGTCGCGGTGAATAGCCAAATACCCCACCCAAGACCCCTACGGGTGCGGCAAACTACCCGCCAAGTACCCGAAGCGAAGCAACCTCCCTCACCACCGTGAGTAGGCCACTCGGCACTTCGAGATACCCGGTAGTTTGTGCACCCCCTCCATGGGTCTATCCTAGGAGCAAAAACAGTCAAAAGAATTATACAATGACGGCAACAACCCCGACCCGGTTGTGCGGCCAAACAAATAATAATATTACATCAATTTACATATTATAAATGAATGAAAGAAAAGCAACACTCATCTCACATCCACCCCGGCTATTCACCCGCGACAATCCAACCCATTCATATACACAAACCAGTATCAATCACAGATCACAGAGATGTATAACCCCGACTAATCGACATATAGCGATTAGCCGACGTTCAATACATACAAACATCACAGATATAACCTTTGTAGTCAAAGTGTATTGAAGTTCGAAAAAAAAATACGGATTTATAGGCCCCCAAAAATAAATTTCTATTCTGGAAAATCTGGGCACAAATAAACCATCTGAAAAATCCTAAAACCAAGCCAGAAATACACTGCACCAAACTCGACCAAGTGAAGATCCAAGATGGCCGCGGTTGCGCGGCAATAGCTTCCTATTGCCGCGGAACCGCGGCACTTTGGTCGATTCACTTGCTCGTTTTTGGTGGCTTTCTTTAAAAAAACTGATTGAATAGAATTCTCATTGTGTGTAAATCGAATCAAATAGTCCCCGGCAACGGCGCCATTTGATTGAATAGAATTCTCGTTGTGTGTAAATCGAATCAAATAGTCCCCGGCAACGGCGCCATTTGATTAAAAAGGATTCTCGATGTGTAGTATGGAATTGTAAAGAAATCACAACCAAAAATTATTTGACCGCAATCAACTACGGTGTCGGATGTAGATTGTTAGTGAGTGCGGATCGTCCATAGGGAAAGTGTAATCGTTCGTCTTTTAAATTAGATAAATTGAAACTTTAAAGAAAACAAAACAAAACAATTCATGATTTATATTTGAGGTTCAAGAATTAGAAAATATAGATCTAATAACAAGAAAAAAGATAGAATCAAGAATTGATAGTTTGATGATTTTTCCTAACCAAATCTCAAGAATCGAAATGAGGCTCGTAGGAATCGATCGGATCTATAGATGTGATGTAATCTTACAATTACGTATTCTTATCCTTAGATGAATTGATACTAGATCGATGATGATCGATGAGAATTAGGGATTTCTTGTGAAACTAGGGTTTCATCTTATCCATTGTTCATTCATCGATATCATTCATATTCTAGCCTCTAGTAAATTCAAGAAACGATCGTAGATCCCTAATTTCGAACGATCACAATCAAGAAAGCATCGCAACGAAACTAGGTCATCGATTCTTGAACTTGCTAGGGTTTACAAAACTCGTAGGACTTAAAAAATCGTATTAAGATTTGTTACATCATCATTCTACAATCGTCTCGACTCCTTTACGAGCGGAGTTTACTCAAACATCACAACAAGAACAACAATTACAAATTGAGATCTAATCATGATGCAAGAATTGAAAGAAAGCAAGATAAAAGAATTTCACCTTTTATTTATATCGACAATCCTATTACATTCGCTCAAGAACTACAAGAGGAAGAATTCGATTGTCGATTTGGCTTCGCTCGTCCCCGTGAGTCACGGATCGGCTTGGATCACTTGCCCGATTGAAGATCGGCTCGGCTCCTAAAAGGTTGAAGGCTTCTCGCTTGATTTGGTACTCAAGATCTTGGATTTGGAGTGGAATTAGGGTTAGGGTTTCGCACAAGCCTTGTCACGAGACTTGTGGAAGAAAATGGTGTAGAATGAACCAATGATTATTGATTAAAGATTGATTAGCCTTTAACCCTAGGTCTAGGTTCCTATTTATAGATAACTAACCCTAGATCTAGGATTTCAAATTCTAAGTTTCCCTCCTAAAGTTTGTTGAAGAAATTCAAATTTCCCTCCAAAAGTTAGTTAGGGGAGAAGCTTCTAGATGTGATTAGTTAGGAGGAGCTTCTAGAAGAGGATTAATTAGGAGCTTAATTAGGATTAGCCTTCCTTAATCATCTTTGCTGATCTGGTAGTAGCTTCGAGGGTATTCTGGAACTTTACATATCAGATAGCAATGTGGGCCCAGAGAAAGGAATCATGCACTGAAATTGGGGAACTAGTTCCCTGGGCCCACCGCGGATCCGCGGCCTTAGCAAGCCCATGCCGCGGATCCGCGGCCTTAGCAAGCCCATGCCGCGGATCCGCGGCCTTAGAAAGCCCTTGCCGCGGATCCGCGGCCATGTTATAGGCTTGGGCCTTGCACTTTCTGGTACAGTCTTATGATGATT
Source organism: Agapanthus africanus (assembly GCA_030015575.1). Lineage (NCBI taxonomy): Eukaryota > Viridiplantae > Streptophyta > Magnoliopsida > Asparagales > Amaryllidaceae > Agapanthus > Agapanthus africanus. The sequence continues at coordinate 192,656,708 of JASDDO010000006.1, read as the reverse complement.
GTTGGGCCTTCTTTTGATGTATTGATTTATATTTCTCCATCTGCATTGCTACCAGACCTGAAATGATTTAGTTGGCGTATATTTGATCAGCTCTTTTGCTTTTCTTCCGTATTTCCTGCACAGACTCAAGACAAGTGTTGCGCAAATACAGAAATGATGCGATGCCATGAAATGCGGTTAATTTCTTTTAAAGTGTTGGTTAAAAAGTCTAACACATGCAATCTCATATTTTGTGACAGATTTGCTAATATGTAGAATATGAATGCCGAACACTTCTAAATGTATGCAAATGTTACGGAAATTGCCGGCTAAAATATACAATATTTTCGACTGATCAAATACCCCCAAACTTAATTTCGATCGTCTCGAGTGAATGTTTTATTAAAAAGAGAAGGAGAAAATAAAGAAAAAGAAAAACTAACTAGCACACTTTCGTAGGCAACACGATTGCACTGAGCACGTGCAACAAGCCTTTAAACCTCTAGGTGTCCCTAGTAGGAGGAGTGTTGTCTCCTGAGGGTTTTCAGCGGATTGCACCCACAAAATCCAATAATAAAAGCAAGATCATGAATATTACATTTAAAAACAAGAATTGTAAAAGAAAAGCCTTGAAAATTAGGGTCTCCAACTAAGCTAGCTTTTCGGTTGTCATGAGCCATATCTTAATGGTCATGAAAAGATGTCAGAAATCACGTCCTCCCTCAATAAAACATCGTCTTATTCTTCATTCCTATCTTTATTCCAAACATCGATCATATCACCCTGCGTGTGTGTAAAGGACATCCCTACACCCGGAGAATTCAATTCAAGCTATCATACTCTTGCCCATCAGCCTCAGTATTTTTTGATAAACGAGATTGCTCACACACTTTCATGCGACCGTTAATACTTCTTGAGGTACTAACCGACCGATTACTCCTGTGCTTGCATGATTGGTGTATTTTCCTAGTCTTGCACCACCTCAGGCATAGCAGTGACTCCCAGACCAGTTGACCTTAGGGCATTAGGTGAAAAAGCACCCTTGCTATATATTTTTTTTTCCTTGGTGATAACAAAACCAGTATCCATTTTTCTCACCACTTTATTTTTTTTTATATACTTTTGGCTTTAAGACAAGAACATTTCAAGGTATCCTCTACTATCCCAGGCTTTAAGATGTGTGTAAGTGCGAATAGCAGGGTATCAACGTTCAAAATGTTTGGCTTCCAGAATAGAAACTATTTTTCAGACTTATTTTTATCCTCAGATTAGTGACGTCTTTCATCTTACTAACCCTTGGGACAACGGCTCATAACTACTTATTACTAGTTCGTATAAGAAAACTTCTAATTTTCTTAGTTTTCTTAAATTTTTCTAATCTCATGGATGTAATTTTTCACTATCTAATCTTTTATTATCTTATTTATGTACAAAAAATATTTTTATATTTTGAAAATTTTTAAATTTTTATGGTTTTTTAAAAAAAATGTTTTGTGCTTATGCAAAGTGATATGCAAATGATGCGAAAATAAGCACAAATCTCCCCCAAACTTGTTTTCAACAGTGTCCTCACTGTTGCCATCTGCTAAATCTCGAAAAAACCTGTAAGCTTGGGAGGAATTTATTAGTGGGGGCAAAATATTTAAGTGAAGATCTTCCTCCAAACTTATTTTTGGCTCAACATTTTGTAAAAATTTTCTTTTCAAGAGCCAGAAAAAATGTCCCCCCCAAACTTGAATTATGCAATGTTAAGCTTTGAAAATCATAAGTGGGGGTCAAAAATCATTGGTCGATGCCAAGCTTTGCAAAGACCAAATGTTAACACCAACCATTCAAAAATTTTATCAATACAGTGCTCTGGTTGGTGGAAGAAGAAGTGGGGAAAAGGTAAGTGGTGGAAGAGAATGTGTGTGCGTCTCATTTTGGAGATACGATGCAGTGTTTGTGATGGATTACTCGCATTCTTTTTACAAGTCAAAAGAAGGGGTGGAGGTTCAATTTCATTGATTGGGAGATGATTCATCTCAACACCCGTGTCATTCAAAAATGCGAGTTTATCAGCGAAGATCTCCTCAAAAGTTCTATCCATTCCCCGGTGAATAATGTCATCACAAAGTGCGGGGTGATCTTCAGACTCTAAAAGCAGTTCATAATCGGTGTCAATTGTTGACCCGGACATCTTGGTGGAAGAGTCCGTATGTGTATGATACATAGTTGGGTCAAACAATAACGTATGAAAAGAGTCAAGATCGATATCAGGAGGATCATCAAATTCGCTGCTGTCGATATCCATTAAGTCGACAGAACATACATGAGCATTAGGTTCGGAGGGTACACTTCCCAACTTGTAAATGTTCAGCTCTATTGACCTATTCCCGAAAGATAGAGTCATAGAACCATTACGACAGTTGATTATTGCGTTGGAAGTAGCCAAAAAGGGGCGACCTAAAATCACCGGAATTTGATTCCGTGGGTTCGCTACAGGCTGTGTATCAAGTACAATAAAATCCACAGGAAATACAAATTCCCCGATTTTTATTAACACATCCTCCAGTTCACCCCTAGGTTTGGTGATTGATCGGTCAGCCATCTGGAGAGTTATGCTCGAAGGCTTTAACACTCCGATACCTAGTTGCTCATATACCGAGTAAGGAAGTAAGTTAACACTAGCGCCAAGGTCAAGTAACCCACGGTTGATGTGTTTCTCCCCAATAAAAATGGAAATAGTAGGACTACCAGGGTCCTTACGTTTCCGTGGTAATTGTTGGGGAAAAGCCGTGTCTACAGTACTCGACATGAAGATTTTTTTAGGCACTTGAGTCTTCCTCTTCCTAGTGCACAAGTTCTTAAGAGTTTTTGCATAGGACGGAACTTGTTGAATAGCATCTAGGAGAGGGATGTTGATGTTAACTTCCTTAAACATGTCCACAATCTTCTCCATTTGGGAATCATGTTTCTTGGGCCTCAACCTATTTGGAAATGGAGCTCTATTAATAAGTGTTGGGTCCAACATTTATGGAGAAGTTTGTGGGGGTGGAAAAGATGATGTGGGTGGAGGGTTCGAGCCTTTGGGAACACGGAGAATAGGCTCGGAAGAAGAAGGTAGGTTAGACGAAATAGGGTAAGAAATAGAAGTGTGAGTGGAAGTGGAAGTTGAAGCCGGGGTGTTAATGATCAATTCATCATTATCAATTTGTTCACCCAAATGATTGTCTAGCACTCTTCCAGATCTCAACGTTGTAAAAGCGTCCACATTAGTGCAATGTGAAGGTCTAGGATCGTGTACGGGTTGAGATGGAAGATTCCCTTCTTCTCTAGCACTTATTTCGGCTGTTATTTGTTCAATTTGTGCTTCCATTGATTTGATATTCTCATTTTGAGTGAGAATGATCTTTATCATATTATCAATGGAAGATTGAAAACTTGCTGACTCTTGGGTGGATTGTTTCATGAAAGTAACCAAGGTTTGCACCAGTGCAGAGATATTATCAGTACCGGCCAATTGCAAAGAGTTTTCATGCAGTGCAAAAGTGTTGGCAGGATTTTGAAAATTGTGTGGTTGGAAGGGGTGCTGACTCAATTGAAGTGGTGGTTGCTGTTGTGGTGGAGGGACCCTTTGAAAATTGTTTAGGATTGGAACCGTGTTTTGAGATTGTGATTGGTTCCAAGCAAAGTTCGGGTGATTCCTCCAATCTTGATTATATGAGGAAGAAGAGGGGTAGTTTCCAGGTCTTTGCTGAAGTGAAGTATTAGTGTGACCTTGAAACGGTACATTCAAAGGACATTCTTCCGTCAAATGTGAAGGGTTTGAACAGCAGCCACACACGGTTTTGGGAAGTGTGGATTGGTTTAGGGAGGCTGAAGAGATTTTATTTTCTATAGCGTCGAGTTTCCTTTGTATTGCGGCCATTTCGGCTTTCAAGGTGACGGAAACATCGAGCTGATTGACATCTTCCCTAGGTGGTGGTGGTCTAACACTTTCCCATTGTGATGTGTTTTGAGCTAAATCTTCTAAGTATTTCCAAGCTTCACCATCATCTTTAGATAGGAATTGGCAATGACACATGGTTTCAAGCATCTGTCTAGTAGTGAGATCAATACCCTCATAGATAATTCGACACAAATCCCATCTGGGGATTCCGTGATGAGGCCATTGGATAAGAAGATCCTTGAACCGTTCAAAGCATTTCCAAAATGGTTCATTGGGAAGTTGGGTAAATTTAGAGATTTCGCTCCGAACACGGGCGGTCTTGTGATTGGGATAAAATTTCTTAAGGAATGCTGCAACGAATTCGTCCCATGTTGAAATAGAATGTGCGGGTGTGATGTAAAGCCACTTCTTGGCTAAATCGCACAAAGTGAATGGGAGAAGACGTAAACGCAGAGCATCCAAAGACAGTTGTGAATTCCTCATCAAAGCACATACATTTTCAAATTTGGAAATAAACATGTATGCGTTTTCAGAATCAAGACCATGAAATTTGGGTAATAGTTTGATGAATTGGGGGTTGATTTCAAAATTTTCCCTGATGGCAGGTGGTATAGAAAGACAGGTGGGAAGGGTAACACGTGTAGGATAGCATCTCTCTTGGAGAGAAATGCGTTGAAGATTCTGCGCACCTGCGGGCGGTGGCAGAGTAGTGTTAAAGTTTGATGGATTTGGGTCCATCGCGGGTGTGGTGGGTGGTGGGGGAGAAGGCGAAGAATTACCGACTCTGGGGTCGATAAAAGAAACGCGGACAAGACGGGAAATGGAATCCCGTGTCCAGCCTAACATTGTGCTAAATGGTTGTAGCACAAGTGGCAGCGTTGGTATAATTAGAGGAAATGATGTATGCGGTGTTTGTTTTGAAAAGATACGGATTTTTGAAAAATATGATGCAACAAAACAAATGCAACACACAAACCCTAGAATCTAGTGGTCACCTAGGTCAAACTCTAGACCGCTCCTAACTGCCAAAAGACAAGTCGCAGGATAAATCCTCCACTGCCTCTTTGTCTCCCTGTGGCCGGATAAGTGCCAGGTAAGTGGGAAGGTACTCCACTACGTAAGTAGTGCGCCTAATTAAAAACCACTAGCCTTAGACACACTCGCCTTAGGCACCACAAGAAAATGCGGATAAGCAATGAATTACCCACGGCCCTCTCTTGTCCTAATTGAGCGCGACGGTCCTTAGAGTCATCTCTAGATATTTTTTAATTAATGAGGGTAAATGCGGATGCAAGTTTTGCGATTTTCGGGGCCTAGGAAGGGTAATGAAATCCCCACCTAATTTGAATTTGGTCGTGCCCCTTAAATTTCCGTATTAATATGCAACAACCACAAGAATCAAAAACACGCACAAATTTATTTTGCTTTTGCGGCGCTACGATTTATTTGCAAAGAAACCTGCAAGAAAGTGTTAATTGAAGTAGACAGAGAAGAAGATAAGAAAGACAGAGACTTACAGAGCAAATTTGGTGCAGAGAGGAGCTACAACTGCGGCGGATCCGCCGCGGATGCTGGTCTTTAGCCGCGGAAGCGCGGTCCTAATGACTGTTCATTGCACCAAACTTCTTGACACTGTTCACCTTGAACTCTTCAGCTCTCTGGAAAATTCAGAAAAAATTTTCTCCAGCTCCAATGATTCCAGATTTTCTCGCAACAAATCACAACACACGTATTAGGGTTTGTACGAGTTTAGATCTAAAAATTATAATGGAATAAATTGTTCAACTCAAATTTCAAAATACGAACTATTAGCGCACTATCCCCGGCAACGGCGCCATTTGATTGAATAGAATTCTCGTTGTGTGTAAATCGAATCAAATAGTCCCCGGCAACGGCGCCATTTGATTGAATAGAATTCTCGTTGTGTGTAAATCGAATCAAATAGTCCCCGGCAACGGCGCCATTTGATTAAAAAGGATTCTCGATGTGTAGTATGGAATTGTAAAGAAATCACAACCAAAAATTATTTGACCGCAATCAACTACGGTGTCGGATGTAGATTGTTAGTGAGTGCGGATCGTCCACAGGGAAAGTGTAATCGTTCGTCTTTTGAATTAGATAAATTGAAACTTTAAAGAAAACAAAACAAAACAATTCATGATTTATATTTAATGGTTCAAGAATTAGAAAATATAGATCTAATAACAAGAAAAAAGATAGAATCAAGAATTGATAGTTTGATGATTTTTCCAAACCAAATCTCAAGAATCGAAATGAGGCTCGTAGGAATCGATTGGATCTATAGATGTGATGTAATCTTACAATTACGTATTCTTATCCTTAGATGAATTGATACTAGATCGATGATGATCGATGAGAATTAGGGATTTCTTCTGAAACTAGGGTTTCATCTTATCCCTTGTTCATTCATCGATATCATTCATATTCTAGCCTCTAGTAAATTCAAGAAACGATCGTAGATCCCTAATTTCGAACGATCACAATCAAGAAAGCATCGCAACGAAACTAGGTCATCGATTCTTGAACTTGCTAGGGTTTACAAAACTCGTAGGACTTAAAAAATCGTATTAAGATTTGTTACATATCATTCTACAATCGTCTCGACTCCTTTACGAGCGGAGTTTACTCAAACATCACAACAAGAACAACAATTACAAATTGAGATCTAATCATGATGCAAGAATTAAAAGAAAGCAAGATAAAAGAATTTCACCTTTTATTTATATCGACAATTCTATTACATTCGCTCAAGAACTACAAGAGGAAGAATTCGATTGTCGATTTGGCTTCGCTCGTCCCCGTGAGTCGCGGATCGGCTTGGATCACTTGCCCGATTGAAGATCGGCTCGGCTCCTAAAAGGTTGAAGGCTTCTCGCTTGATTTGGTACTCAAGATCTTGGTTTTGGAGTGGAATTAGGGTTAGGGTTTCGCACATGCCTTGTCACGAGACTTGTGGAAGAAAATGGTGTAGAATGAACCAATGATTATTGATTAAAGATTGATTAGCCTTTAACCCTAGGTCTAGGTTCCTATTTATAGATAACTAACCCTAGATCTAGGATTTCAAATTCTAAGTTTCCCTCCTAAAGTTTGCTGAAGAAATTCAAATTTCCCTCCAAAAGTTAGTTAGGGGAGAACCTTCTAGATGTGATTAGTTAGGAGGAGCTTCTAGAAGAGGATTAATTAGGAGCTTAATTAGGATTAGCCTTCCTTAATCATCTTTGCTGATCTGGTAGTAGCTTCGAGGGTATTCTGGAACTTTACATATCAGATAGCAATGTGGGCCCAGAGAAAGGAATTATGCACTGAAATTGGGGAACTAGTTCCCTGGGACCACCGCGGATCCGCGGCCTTAGCAAGCCCATGCCGCGGATCCGCGGCCATGTTATAGGCTTGGGCCTTGCACTTTCTGGTACAGTCTTATGATGATTGTTGGGCCTTCTTTTGATGTATTGATTTATATTTCTCCATCTGCATTGCTACCAGATCTGAAATGATTTAGTTGGCGTATATTTGATCAGCTCTTTTTCTTTTCTTCCGTATTTCGTGCACAGACTCAAGACAAGTGTTGCGCAAATACAGAAATGATGCGATTCCATGAAATGCGGTTAATTTCCTTTAAAGTGTCGGTTAAAAAGTCTAACACATGCAATCTCATATTTTGTGACAGATTTGCTAATATGTAGAATATGAATGCCGAACACTTCTAAATGTATGAAAATGTTACGGAAATTGCCGGCTAAAATATACAATATTTTCGACTAATCAAAACCCTGAGACGATTTTAGGAGTACAACAAATTTTGTTTTGACCAGAAAAAAATTTAACAGAAACTTAGGGTTTTTGAAACTCGGTTTTTCGATTTTTCGGTTTCGAACTTCGACACACTTCACTACTTAGCTAGTTTATGTTTAGTTAGGCTCTGATACCACTGTAAGTCCACGTTGCCCACACCGGTGCTTGCGGGGAGGCGGAAAACGGAATAAAAATCGGATTTTTATGAGCTTAGGCAACATGGACTATGCTTAAAAGGATCTTTGCTAAACAAAAACTTGCTAAAGCTAACTAGTAACTAGCTAAGTGCTAGAAAGGTTATACCTTGGGCTCTAAGTCCTTCTCTCCTTGCTCCTTGGAGTGGTGAAAGGAGGTCACCTTGCTTGTCTTCGCACGCCGAAGAAAGATCCACCCGAAAGCCTCAACCTTTGGCTTCAACTCCAAGCTAGAAGTAACTAGGGTTCAAGAAGTGCTAGTCCTTCAACCCTAGATGAGAGTAGAGAAGATCAAGAGAGGGTTTTTCACAAGCTCAAGTGTTTCTCAACACATGAGAGGGAGAGAGCTTGAGGGAGAGGTGTTAGTTATATGTATGCCCTAGAGGCCATTACTGTACATAGGATGTATATTGTAGTGGATGCTGGGACATATATAGGGAGGACTTTCTTGCTCGACATGATAGTATGCTATCCGGTTACTCTTTACCTTAACGTGTACACTGATTGTCTCTCTGTTACATGTTGGTAAAGCCCTTAGGATGTGTAGTTAACTACCTGGACTATGATGCAGATCATACTAGTGGGGACATGGTAGTCCATAAGTACATCCTTGAAAGTCCCTAGTCGTGGGTGTATCGAGATGGGGAATCGATATACCAGAGTAGACTAGAGTGTACCTTCTCGACCCATTCAGATGGGCGATGGATGATCCCATATCCATCGGTGTTTGACATCAGAGATGATATACGGGTGCTCAGTAGAGACTGGGTACACTGGACGGACTCGCCGAGAACTCCCAGATGGTACTATACCTCACGTCAGATGGCAGTTCTCTGGTGACACTGGTACAGAGTAGTCTGTTGACCCGAGATCGTCATAGAGTCTTGTGTGGTTCCCACTGTGCTTTGATTTCCATCTTACCACGTCCAAGAGGGCGTGCAAAACGGTGGTTTTTGGGTACAGTCCCGAGTCACATGGAGGCAATGAGCGATAGGAGGGGATTCGTCTCTCCCGGTATAGGGAGTTGATGTTGCGCTGTATTCGATTGGCTATAACAGGAAATCCCTGGCCAGGGTTGCTGAGATTTACTGGTAAGTGTTACCAGTAGTTTCTCGAATTGCTATAGACCTCATATCGACACGACTTATCGAGCTATTGGGGTCTGACGTTTACCACCCCTAGGCGAGATATGCGACATATCAGACGATCAGACCGGACTGTACGGTAGTGTTACTGGTTGGATTCACTGGAGTGTGAGCGGGCTTGCTCGTCGATCTTCTGATCGCTCAATACCCGGGTGGCCGTTACGTTTAGCAGACCGCTTGCGGCTTGTGGGTGTTTGATATGATCATCACCTGCTGCCGGCGTATTGACGAGTCTTTAGAGTCCTACACAGAGGTTTCCTGGTTCAAGCGAAACGAAATAGGAGTGCATATGAGATATGTGCGGGACCGAGAATAATGCGTGTATGTGATACCGTATTCTATTCTCGCGATGAATGTGTCGAATGGTTGTATGCGATATAACCTAGTTATCGAATCGAAGATTGATTCGATAAATCTATACATTGGATATTAGTCGGTTATATGCGATATGACCGGATCGTTAAATCAAGTGTTGATTTAATGATTTAATACATAATTATATATTTGATATATTACTTTGCATTAACTAGTATCGGTTCACTTTAAATGGATTTTCTCACTCGGATGTGCGCATTGCATATGCGATATGATTTTATGCACTTGCTTGTATCATGTTTGATGATACATGCCTTTTTGGTTAAGTGTAAAGAATTAAACCTTGGTTAATGAAATGGTTAGGGTTTACTTTTTCCTTATTCATTTTATTCATTTATTTATTCTTTTGGAAAAAGAAAAGGAAATGATAAAATGGTGGCATTCTTTGTTCTTTCATGAAGCTTCATGAATACTTTGACTTTGTGACCACTTTGTCTCATCCTTAACCCCAACCATTCCACTTAACCCTAATTAATTCTCTACACCTAACCATGGTTCTATTATGATAAGAATTGATTATTCTTTTCATTTTGGAATTAACTTATCATAACAATATTCATCTTCTTCTTCTTCTTGACCACTTGAAGAAAGCTTACTTCATCAATGGTGATTGATGCAGAAGAGTGAGAAATCCAAATCTAAAGTCTACCCACTTCCTATTTCTTCATCCTCTACCTCTTGCCAAGTAGTAGAGTGTGTTCTCTTCACAAGTTCTTGGACTTGGTGAAGTTGGAGCTTGATCTAGCGATGCCTCGACGTAGATCATCTTCGGCATCGTCGTCGATGACCTAGCCGTTCCATTCTCCGATGAAGCCGACGCTAGAGCCCGGGATCCATCTTGGACAGCGAGGAGACTTCATTGCGGAGCTATGGAGGTGGAGCACCGGATCTACAAAGGTTGTATATCCGTATTCTCATAGTTAAGTGTTAACTAGTTAGCATTATCGCCTAGAAATCTAGCCAACGATCCGTAGTCGGGTTTCTCGGCACCTATAATTTTTGAAATTGGCATAGTTGATGCCTTGTGAGACCTCACTAGAGTGCCTAGGAACCCTACAGTGGTATCAGAGCCTAGCTAGAGCCTTAGGCGAAGTCTAGACGGATTTTGAATTCCGAACGAACCCGAAACCCTATTACAAATTGCTCTCTTTACTTTTTCTGAAAACGTGGATTTTTCCAAATTAAAAATTGCTAAAAAATTCAGCAGGAATATGTAAGAGTTTCTGTGAAATTCGTAGGCCCAATTCGACTATAACACCGCGGTTCCGCGGCATGAGCTAGGCTCATGCGGCGGTTCCGCGGCCGTACGGTCCTATCTCTCTGTTATCTTTGCACAGTAACTCATCTTTTCTGATGCTGGATTTTATGGGAATTTTTAATATTTATTCAAGAGTTGAATTTTATGGAGTTGTTTTGGGGATTCGGTGTTTTGATCGGAGTATCAAATTTTTGTCTGTGTGGCTTTCCGGGTATTTTTAGAATATGTTAAAAAGTTCGACCGGATATAAATACCCAACTTTTCCCCTGTCGGGAAATTTCCAAGTATTGGATTTTTCCGTAGTTTAACGACGTTCTAAGTAGTGCAAGTAACGCGAAGGACCCTCTAGAAGACAACAAACCTTAACTCGATTATGTGACCATCTTGAACTGCCCTTTGAACCTTCGGATTTGGGGCAGTACGGCGTGCCACATGTGAGGCGTTGGCTTGACCCTTCTACGGCTGGACCGTTGGTACTGAGGCACGAACTGAATGTTGTTAGACTTATTTCATGTGTTGAGTAGTATCGGGAAAACTTGGGTGTTCGATTGTTCGATCGAAAAGTTTAGCATTTTCTGTTTATCCGGAATGGGATACAATAATTAGAATTCACAAAAGTTATGAGATAACTGAATGAATGTTATAAACGCAGCACTTTAGTCTCACTTGATCGGTTGCCACGGAATTTTGATGTGATCAAAAGTCCATCGCAATCACGTAGCGTACGCGGATACTCGCCGGATAAACTTAATAGACAGCCTCACCCCATAGCCCCGACCAAGTGACTGTAGGAGAACCCCGTCGCCGAAAGCATCCGTTCGGGTGCTCGCGGTAGCGGTGTTCCGCCTTGGTGCACTTCGTCGACGGCGTCGGGGGTGCGGCCGCCTACTAAAGTTTGCGACGAGCATTCGATCAGATTGTCGGGAATCTTGTTGAATTGCCCGACTTGATATTGAAAAGTGTTTTCGATTTTGAGAATAAAATGCGGGGTTTATAATTGTTAGGCATGTGATGTCTAAGGAATTCATTTGATTAGGCATGCGATGTCTATATAGGTTGCGGATTCCAACTGTTGTAGTTTTACACTTTCTTTTCTGTGACCGTAAGTGTAATATGTGATATCGCCGGTTTCGTTGCTATATGTCAACGACAATTGGGATGCGCATATTTACTTATGTTGATGACATGTGATGTTATGTGTTGCTGGATATGTTATATTGGATCGTCCTGTTTGAATAGCCGGGGGTTTTTATGTGAGATGAGTGTTTTTCATTTTCATTCATGTAAAAACTTGTATGTAATATTCTTTTTATTGGGGCACTTCCAGGTTGCGGAAGTTGTCACCGTTTGTATATTATTTACTTTTCCGCACTAGGATAGACCCAAGGAGGGGAGCACAAGTAACCGGGTTCTGGGGTCCAGTGGGAGACCAACTCGAGGAGTCGATTCCGGGTCTCCTAACTCCAGAATTGGTAGGGTTGCTTGCCGCTCTCGTAGGGGTCTAGGGATGTGGGTTTGGCTATTCATCACGACTGTGGAATCCGTGTTTTATACTGGCTCGTATTGAAAACACGGACGTCCTAGTATATCCAATATTTCATATGTTTCTTCTGCCGCGATATCTGTGATGTGATCATGTGATGTTCTGTGATAGATACAGTATATAGTATATATGATATATTATATAGCCGTTACTTATGTTTTACACCCGCGCTAGCCCTGCCCCGCTCTGTCGTTAGTTACCTAACCTAACGGTGCACGAGGGGACATCGAGGCGAATGCGGATGGCATAAGTGTACGTCGTATTTATCTGTGATGTTTAGGTACTTAAATGATGGGACTTCATTAATGTGATTAATGAAATAAAAGAAACCTAAGATGTTGTAGAATCGAATTTCAAAATAAAACAGGTAGCTACAGTTCTTGCTTTGCACAGCGGTATATGTGATGTATCCTGCACCTTATTCGATAAGGAAAGGACCGAGATCCCTTCACCGGGAGTGACTCCTTTAGCAATAACTGGCAGATGCTACACACTCGGCTTGTCTTTTGATAGATTTTAAGAGTTTTTGCTTTGCACAGTGATATATATGATATATCCCGCACCTCATTCGACGAGGAAAGGACCGACGATCCCTTCACCGGGAGTGACTCTTTTAGCAAAACTGAAAAGCCTAAAAAACACTCCATTTCAAAATTCATTCGATCCTACAACGATATCAAGTTCATTACGCAATAGGTTTTCAGAAAAACCTGTCGTAACCCTCCGTCATTTCAGATAAGTACTAGTTGGTATTCGTGCTACGTTTGTTGACTATGTTAAGGCGTAGTATGCGGTAGCTAATTAGTGCTTATCTGCATAAGCATATGATGCGATTGGATTAGGGTAGTCGTGCGACTTTGTTGACTATGTTAAGGGTCGTGCGGGTGGGTTTAATTCAATCGGGAAATGACGGGTTGAACTTGACTAGCAATTATGATTTGTTGACTATGTTAAGGTCATATAGCTGCTAGGGGCAAAATATTATCGGGAATTTCAAGTGTTGAAATTTGCAATTAGATTGCATACCTTCTATGAGATAGTTGGATCCCGATACCCGCTGCGAGTAATTGTTACTCCTGGGAGAATTTTATACATTACAATTAGCCGATCAAGTAGGTGTCTAGAAAGGTGTCAACGGGGTTACGCCTCTGGAAAAATGAGGTTTACATTAATTAGGTTCGTGCGAAAGCACGGGGGACCTCCCTCAAAGTACCGACACTGGCCTGGCTGAAAGATTGGCGAACTTGTAGTGTGTAATTAATCCCGGCTAGTCTTTCCTTTTAGGGTTTGAAGGAACATTTGATAAAAAGCAGTGGGAGCCATCCTGATTAGATAAAATAATAACCAATCTATTCTTGACAGAGCGCACGCTGAGTGTTTTCTTCTCTCTCTCTCCTGGTAGCGACCTTGTCACGCCTTAATCAAGATAATAATACGGATTTTTGACCGAACCCACTTGTTATACTGAGCTGGGGAGCGTTGGTCCCGCTCCAACTTATAATTGTTATAAGACAGAGCAGGAAATTGGGGAATACCAGATTTCCCGTGCCGCCCAAACGAAGAGAGTGCATGCTGATGCATCATCTTCGGGTGTGTTCATTTTAAAGAACTGTTTCTCAGTATCCTCTGCATCCTGGGTATTTGATACCGGATCAAGATCCCAGATATGTAAGATGTTACATAGGGCTACAAAAGGGTAGAAAAACTGAGAACGGGTGATAAGTTTCATGAGGCAGAAAACGGGGCAAGAGTTGCAGCCAAGTCTGTTGGTCACTGTCACCCTGTATTACCGATAGATTGATTCTGAACGAATGTTATTAGATACCGAACCTGATATACAAAATCATATCTGTCTCTTTATTAGTAAAGAAACGATAAAATTTTGTATTGTTGGATAATGTTTTGAACATTTCCTATATCAAAAGTTGATCGGTTCAGGCACGTTATCTAAAAGCGTTGATGTTCTAAATCAAACTACAGTTCTTAGTATACGGAACACACACAAGAGGAAGAGTTCAGAAATGAACGAATCCTTCTTGAGGTATTGTAGACTAGGTCAGATCAATGTGACCCGACTAGCTAGAGTTACATAAAGATGTATATTTAAATTAGTTTGAATTTACATCTTGTGAAACTCGCCAGTCATGTCACAAAGATAAGATGACCATAGCTCTGTTTATTGGAAACAGAGAAAGAGTTAGTGAACTCTTGGGATGATACATGTTGATGTATATAAGGTCCCCTGTCTACACATACCAAGACTGGTTCTTTATACTTCATTATATTCTCTGTTAATCTCTCAAGATTCAGTCATATGTTCCTGTTGAAACATGAGTCCGAACCTTTTGAGATATTCACAGAATATAAGCGAGAAGTAGAGAACCAAAATACGGGTAAAAGTATTATGTCCTTTGATGAGATCAAGGAGGAGAATACTTGTGCATAGAATTTCTGGACTATTCTAAAGGAGAATGAGATTCTCTCTCAGAATTACTCCTCCATATACACCATAGCACGATGGTATATCGGGGCGGAGCAGATACACCCTATTTGATATGGTGTGCTCTATGATGAGTACTACTGAGTTACCTTTTTCTTTTTTGGGGGTTATGCACTTAGGAAGTTGCATACCTATTGAATACGGTTCGAATCAAATCAGTTGCCTACCAATTCATATGTGATATGGAAAGGTAAGAGCCCATATCTTAAGTTAGTTAAGATTTGGGGTTGTCCGGCCTATGTCTAAAAAGCAAAATCTGGACAAGCTCGAGGCAAGGTCTGTTATGTAGAACTGGAAAGGTTCCAGCTATACAAACTACAGCAGATGATTTGGTAGAACCAAAGGATTCAGTAGATTACAACGAACCTCAGCCTCTCCGCCGATCTAGTAGGGTTCCTCACCCACCTGAGAGATACTTCAGTTTCTCTATGACAGTGGGAGCAAGGATTGCATCATGAGATGATGACCCAACTAGTTTCGAGCTGGCCATCAGGAGTAAGACTCTGTAAGAATGGCTGGATGCTTAGTGATCTGAGATGGAATCCTTATACACCAACAAAGTATGGACTTTGGTTGCTATATCTGAAGGGTTAAATCCCCATCAGGAGCAAGTATATCTTGAGAAGATTACTTGGTGTAAATGGAAAAGTTGAGACTTTCAAAGCTGGACTTGTTAAAGGTTTTCGTCATTGACCAGGCGTGGATAATGATGAAACCTTTTTCAAGTAGCTATGCTTAAGTCCATTCAGATCCTACTTGCCACGGCTACATACCATGACTATGATATCTGGTGGTTGGGTGTCTTGACTGCTTTTCTAAATGATGTTTTAGAAGAGTGCGTCTATAAGTACACAGCCAGAGGTCCTCGTAGACAGTGGGAGCAGCGGAAACGTGTACAAGATGTTTTATATAATAAAGCAGGCATCACGGAGTTGGAACGTCTGTTTTGATGTAGTAGTCAAAGAGTTTGACTTCATCAAAATGGTAGATGAACCTTGTATAAACAAAAAGGTAGTAGGGAGTATGGTGCTGATCCTCGTATAGTACGTGGATAACATAATCTTGATAAGAAAGCAGTTTCTTATGCTACGCTCGATCAATCTCCGTTTATCACAAAGATTCTCCGTGTAGGATCAAAATGATACCTCCTAAATCCTGAGTGTTGGATCTATGAGATAGATTTAATTGGATGTTAGGATACTCACTAGAAGTAGTGAGATGGTATCAATCGATCCTGGGGAGAATCACTGGAAGTGTTCCAGAGTGATAAAGACGACTGAATGTCAGTCGCAGGCATTGTCTTTACCCTCAGTAAAGGGACGGTATGTTGGAAGAGTTCCAAGCTAGATACCGTGACATACTAGACGATAAAGGCTGGATACATCGCTACTTAAGATGTTACCAAAGAGGCTGTTTGGGTGTATATTGGTTCATGAGATGAACTACGTTCCTACCATTGTGAGACAATGGAGATGTGGCTTATACCAAGGAACGCCGGTCCCATCAGTGATCCAGACTTATTCTAAGGCAGTATCACCTGATCATGGAGATGGTTGATCTCCAAGGTGATCGAGGCAAGGAGAGCAGACTCAGAGGATAACACGGCGGATCCACTCACGAAGGCCTATTCCCAGAGAGAGACTTTTATGGGATGGTTGAGTATGAGATACTACAACCACTGCTACAGATGGCCCTAGTGTAAGTGGGAGATTGTTAGTTATATGTATGCCCTAGAGGCCATTACTGTACATAGGATGTATATTGTAGTGGACGCTGGGACATATATAGGGAGGACTTTCTTGCTCGACATGATAGTATGCTATCCGGTTACTCTTTACCTTAACGTGTACACTGATTGTCTCTCTGTTACATGTTGGTAAAGCCCTTAGGATGTGTACTTAACAACCTGGACTATGATGCAGATCATACTAGTGGGGACATGGTAGTCCATAAGTACATCCTTGAAAGTCTCTAGTCGTGGGTGTATCGAGATGGGGCATCGATATACCAGAGTAGACTAGCGTGTACCTTCTCGACCCATACAGATGGGCGATGGATGATCCCATATCCATCGTTGTTTGACATCAGAGATGATATAAGGGTGCTCAGTAGAGACTGGGTACACTGGACGGACTCGCCGAGAACTCCCAGATGGTACTATACCTCACGTCAGATGGCAGTTCTCTGGTGACACTGGTACAGAGTAGTCTGTTGACCCGAGATCGTCATAGAGTCTTGTGTGGTTCCCACTGTGCTTTGATTTCCATCTTACCACGTCCAAGAGGGCATGCAAAACGGTGGTTTTTGGGTACAGTCCCGAGTCACATGGAGGCAATGAGCGATAGGAGGGGATTCGTCTCTCCCGGTATAGGGAGTTGATGTTGCGCTGTGTTCGATTGGCTATAACAGGAAATCCCTGGCCAGGGTTGCTGAGATTTACTGGTAAGTATTACCAGTAGTTTCTCGAATTGTCATAGACCTCATATCGACACGACTTATCGAGCTATTGGGGTCTGACGTTTACCACCCCTAGGCGAGATATGCGACATATCAGACGATCAGACCGGACTGTACGGTAGTGTTACTGGTTGGATTCACTGGAGTGTGAGCAGGCTTGCTCGTCGATCTTCTGATCGCTCAATACCCGGGTGGCCGTTACGTTTAGCAGACCGCTTGTGGCTTGTGGGTGTTTGATATGATCATCACCTGCTGCCGGCGTATTGACGAGTCTTTAGAGTCCTACACAGAGGTTTCCTGGTTCAAGCGAAACGAAATAGGAGCGCATATGAGATATGTGCGGGACCGAGAATAATGCGTGTATGTGATACCGTATTCTATTCTCGCGATGAATGTGTCGAATGGTTGTATGCAATATAACCTAGTTATCGAATCGAAGATTGATTCGATAAATCGATACATTGGATATTAGTCGGTTATATGCAATATGACCGGATCGTTAAATCAAGTGTTGATTTAATGATTTAATGCATAATTATATATTTGATATATTACTTTGCATTAACTAGTATCGGTTCACTTTAAATGGATTTTCTCACTCGGATGTGCGCATTGCATATGCGATATGATTTTGTGCACTTGCTTGTATCATGTTTGATGATACATGCCTTTTTGGTTAAGTGTAAAGAATTAAACCTTGGTTAATGAAATGGTTAGGGTTTACTTTTTCCTTATTCATTTTATTCATTTATTTATTCTTTTGGAAAAAGAAAAGGAAATGATAAAATGGTGGCATTCTTTGTTCTTTCATGAAGCTTCATGAATACTTTGACTTTGTGACCACTTTGTCTCATCCTTAACCCTAACCATTCCACTTAACCCTAATTAATTCTCTACACCTAACCATGGTTCTATTATGATAAGAATTGATTATTCTTTTCATTTTGGAATTAACTTATCATAACAATAATCATCTTCTTCTTCTTCTTGACCACTTGAAGAAAGCTTACTTCATCAATGGTGATTGATGAAGAAGAGTGAGAAATCCAAATCTAAAGTCTACCCACTTCCTATTTCTTCATCCTCTACCTCTTGCCAAGTAGTAGAGTGTGTTCTCTTCACAAGTTCTTGGACTTGGTGAAGTTGGAGCTTGATCTAGCGATGCCTCGACGTAGATCATCTTCGGCATCGTCGTCGATGACCTAGCCCGTCCATTCTTCGATGAAGACGACGCTAGAGCCCGGCATCCGTCTTGGACAGCGAGGAGACTTCATTGCGGAGCTATGGAGGTGGAGCACCGGATCTACAAAGGTTGTATATCCGTATTCTCATAGTTAAGTGTTAACTAGTTAGCATTATCGCCTAGAAATCTAGCCAACGATCCGTAGTCGGGTTTCTCGGCACCTATAATTTTTGAAATTGGTATGGTTGATGCCTTGTGAGACCTCACTAGAGTGCCTAGGAACCCTACAAGAGGAAGAACAAGAGAGAGAAAAGATATGATAGAATGAGAATAATTGAACCATTCTCACTAATATGTGTGAATTATTTTAATTGAATAATTAGCTAGATAATTGTCATGGTTAATCATGACATGACCATTATCATTTCAATTTGCAAGGATCAAAAAGCATCTTCCAAAAGAAATGATGATGGTCAAAGTGTCAACCTAGGTCAACAAGTCAATAAGGTCAAATGTTCAACAACCATAACCATGCACAATTATTAAACTAATTATCAATTAACTATAATACACACATAATCATTAGGGTTAATAAAATGACAATAGCCATTAACCCTAATCAAAGTCCTCTCCCTCTATCTCAAGCAACTGTGCATACGCACCCGTATTCGTGATCCGAGGAACACGAACACAATGAGAAAAACCAATCCCAAATCATATACTAGGATCCGGCTTAAACCAAAGCCCGCTAGTATAAACTGTCCGGACAGCAAACGTGCACAAGTGCGCGGATGTGAACGAACCCTGTCGCAAAACCATGCGACCTCTACTCATTTTGCCTAAAGGAGAATAGCTCTCTGTGTGGGACTCTAAAGACTCGACACTACGCTGGCAGTGGGTTTAACCACAGACCGCAAGCGGCACTAGCTGTACGTAACGGTCTCCAGGTAGATGTCGATAAGAAGACTGACGAGGTGAACCCCATCTGAACTCCTACTGAGCATGTATGTGACAATCTCCGTACAGTCCGGTCTGTTCGTCTGATACATCGCATGGCGGGCCTAGGAGGGCGGTGAACGTCAGTCCCCTAATAGCGGTACAAGTCGTGTCGGAGTGTAGCCCAGAACACCCTGAGATAACACTGGAAACCTACCAGTATATCTCGCTTGCCCTGGCCAGGGACTACTCATGTAATGGCTCTCCTGGACACAGCGCGATGTCAACCCCCAATACCGGGAGAGACGAATCCTGTCTAACCGTCACTGCCTCCAAGTGCTTCGGGACTGCACCCAAAAACTACCTGTATGCACGACTCCTTTGAGCCGTGGTAGGGTAGTAATCAAAGTGCAGTGGGAACACACTCGAGGCGAAGTGACAGTGTCAAGTCAACGGAGTAAGCTGTACTCATGTCACCTGGGAACTGATAACCGACGATCGGTATAATACCAACCAACAGTCCCCGACGAGTCCTGTCCAGTGTACTCGTAACCTAACGAGCACCCGTATACTATCTCAGGTACGACGTACTGACGGCTGTAGGATAGACCGTCTCCCACACTGGGATGAGAAGCGCATACGCTAGTCTACTCCGGAGTATCGATGCCCTGTCTCGATAGTCCAACGACTAGAGACCTGTATAAGGATGTGCTTATAGATCACCCAGCTCCCACGAGTGTGAGCGCCATCACAACGCTGGTAATCAAGCAAAGATCCTAAGGGCTCTACTAATATGTATATCAGCAATATGCTAAAAGAAACACATGCACATATTAAAGTAGAGACAAACCAAGTAGCATACTACCATTTCGAGCAAGATTGTATATACAACTGTGAATATCCCAAGCTTCCATCAAGTAATATACAAACTAGTATGATACAGTAATGGCCTCTAGGGCATATACACTAGCACACATGACCCTTAACTAAGGTCAACAAAGTCATGCGACTGTCCTAACTAATCGCATCATATGCGGTGTAGGAAGACATCACTTAGCTACCGTACACTGTGCCTTGACTATGGTCAACAAACACAGCACGAATACTAAGTACTCTACTTCCTAAAATGATGGAGGGTTGCGAATGGTTTTTATGAAAACCTTTAACGCTTTGAACTTGATCTCGTTGCGGAATCAAATGGTTTTAAATGGAATGTTTTTGAGGCTTTTCTAGTTTTGCTAAAGGGGTCACTCTCGGTGAAGGGATCGTCGGCCCTTTCCTGGTCGAATGAGGTGCGGGATATATCATATATATCACTGTGCATAGCAGAAACTATAGAAGCAATCAAAAAACAAACCGAGTGTGTAGCATCTGCCAGTTATTGCTAAAGGAGTCACTCCCGGTGAAGGGATCTCGGTCCTTTCCTCATCGAATAAGGTGCAAGATGTTCTTCAAGGAACACCGCGATGCAAAGCAAGAACTGTAGCTACCTGTTTGTTATTTTGAAATTCGATTCCACAACATCAATTAGGTTTATTTTCTTTCATTAATCTTATTAATGAATATCCCATCATTTAAGTCCACCTAAACATCACAGATAAATATAACGTACGCTTATGCCATCCGCATTCGCCTCGATGTCCCGTCTGCACCGTTAGGTTAGGTAACTAACGCCAGAGCGAGGTAGGGCTAGCGCAGATGTAAAACATAAGCAACGTCTATATAATATATCATATATACTATATACTATATCTATCTGAACAAATCACATGATCACATCACAGATAACGCAGCAGAAAATATGATATGAAATATTGGATATACTAGGACGTCCGTGTTTTTAATACGAGCCAGTATAAAACACGGATTCCACGGTCGTGATGAATAGCCAATCCCACACCCCTAGACCCCTACGAGAGCGGCAAGCAACCCTACCAATTCTAGGGTTAGGAGACCCGGACTCGACTCCTCGAGATGGTCTCCCACTGGACCCTAGAACCCGGTTACTTATGCTCCCCTCCTTGGGTCTATCCTAATGCGGAAAAGTAAATAATATACAAATGGTGACAACATCCGCAACCTGGAAGTGCCCCAATAAAAGAATATTACATACAAGTTTTTACATGAATGAAAATGAAAAACACTCATCTCACATAAAACCCCCGGCTATTCAAACACGACGATCCAATATAACATATCCAGCAACACATAACATCACATGTCATCAACGTAAGTAAATATGCGCATCCCAATTGTCGTTGACATATAGCAATGAAACCGGCGATATCACATATTACACTTACGGTCACAGAAAAGAAAGTGTAAAACTACAACAGTTGGAATCCGCAAACTCTTTAGACATCGCATGCCTAACTAAATGAATTCCTCAGACAACGCATGCCTAACAATTATAAACCATGCATTTTAGTCTCATTTATCGAAAACTCTTTTCAATATCAAGTCGGGCAATTCAACAAGATTCCCGACATCCTGAACGAATGCTCGTCGCAAACTTTAGTAGATGGCCGCACCCCCGATACCGTCGACGAAGTGCACTAAGGCGGAACACCGCTGCCGCGAGCACCCGAACGGATGCTTTCGGCGACGGGGTTCTCCTACAGTCACTTGGTCGGGGCTGTGGGGTGTAGCAGTCTATTAAGTTTACCCGGCGAGTATCCGCGTACGCTACGTGATTGCGACGGACTTTTGATCGCATCAAAATTCCGTGGCAACCTATCAAGTGAGACTAAAGTGCTAGATTTATAATATTCAAATCAGTTATCTCATAACTACTTGTGGATTTCAAATATTGTATCACATTCCAGATAAGTAGAAAATGTCAAACTTTCCGATCGAACATTCAAACACCCAAGTTTTCCCGAAACAACTCAACACATGAAATAAGTTTAAAAACATTCACTTCATGCCACAGTACCAACGGTCCAGCCGTAGAAGGGTCAAGCCAACGCCTCACATGTGGCACGCCGTACTGCCCCAAACCCTAAGGTTCAAAGGGCGGTTCAAGACGGTCACATAATCGAGTTAAGGTTTGTTGTCTTCTAGAGGGTCCATCGTGTTACTTGCACTACTTAGAACATTCTTAAACCACGGAAAAATCCAACACTTAGAAATTTCCCGGCAGGGGAAAAATGGGTATTTATATCTTGTCAAACTTTTCAACATGTTCTAAAATATCCGGAAAAACATAAACAAAGTTAAACAATCCGATCGAAACATCAAGTCCCTAAAACAACCCTAGAAAACTCAACACTTGAGTGGAATTAAAAAGTTCCCAGAAAAAAATTACAAGAAAGGACCTAAGAATAATTACATGAAATTTCAGGGACTAAGTCACAATTTTGGCTGCGGAATCGCCGCCAAACCCTTGGTTTGGCCGCGGTTCCGCGGTCAAATTTTTGAGTTAGGGGTCCGTACTTCACAGTAATTCTTAGATTTTCCTACTTAATTTTCTGAGCATTTTTAATTCACAAAAATCCACAGTTTGAAAAAATGTACAGAGAGGGGTGAAATCGGGGGATATCGAGTTCGATCGGACTTCTAGCTTCGTCTATACTTTTCCTAAAGCTCTAGCTAGGCTCTGATACCACTGTAGGGTTCCTAGACACACATATGAGGTCTCACAGCAGATCAAACATGCCAAAATCAAATTTTTTATGTGCCTAAGAACCCTATGCTAGATCGTTAACTAGAGGTAAGGCGAAAGAATGCAAGTTAACAACTTTAACTAAAAGGAAAGTGACTACAACCTTTGTATATCCGGTCCTCCACTTCTCTAGCTCTGTGTTGACGTCCCTCCGCTGCGATCATCGGAATCCCGGACTCTCTTGATGGTTTCGTCGGAGAAACGAGCGGGCTAGGTCGTTGACTTCGATGCCGAAGATGATCTACGTCGAGGCAACTCTAACTCAAGCTCTATCTTCACTTGGTCAAGAAACTTGTGAAGAAAACACACTCTACTACATGGAAAGTGGTAGAGGATGGAGAAATAGGAAGTGGGTTCACTTTGGATTTGGATTTCTCACTTGGAATCATCACTTGAAAATTTCTAGCAAAGGTTTTCTTTCTTCATCAAGAAGAAGAAGAAGAAGAAGGAAATAAAAAATGAATCAATAAAATAGAAAATCAATTGATGGCTTATCATATTGCAACCATGGGTGAAGATAACTCATGTAGAGAGCAAACCCTAGTTTAGGTAATGGTTAGGTTAAGGAAAGAAACAAAATGGTCAAAGCTTTCAAAGCTTCATGAAGTTTCAAGAATGAAACAAAATTAGCCACCATTTTATTCTTGCCAAAATAAATAAGTGAATAAATAAATAAGGTAATGGAAACCCTAACCATTAACCAAATATGGTTTAAAGTAAACACACACCCAAGTTTGCATGTATCATCAAACATGATACAAACTAGTGCACAAACATATATCATATATACAATGTGCACAATCAAGTGAGAAAATAATCTTAAGTGAACCAATACTAGTTAATGTAAGGTAATATATCAAATATATAATTATACATTAAATCATTAAATCAACACTTGATTCAATGATCCGGTCATATTGCATATAACCGACTAATATTAAGTGTATCAATGTATCGAATCAACATTTGATTCGGTAACCTGGCTATATCACATATAACCGACCAATGATACAAATCGCGAGAATAGAATACAGTATCACATACTGGTATTATTCTCGGTCCCGCACATATCTCATATGCGCTCCTATTTCGTTTCGCTTGAGCCAGGAAACCTCTGTGTAGGACTCTAAAGACTCGTCAATACGCCGGCAGCAGGTGATGATCATATCAAACACCCACAAGCCGCAAGCGGTCTGCTAAACGTAACGGCCACCCGGGTATTGAGCGATCAGAAGATCAACGAGCAAGCCCGCTCACACTCCTGTGAATCCAACCAGTAACACTTACCGTACAGTCCGGTCTGTTCGTCTGATATGTCGCATATCTCGCCTAGGGGTGGTAAACGTCAGACCCCAGTAGCTTGATAAGTCATGCCGATGTAAGGTCCATAACATAGCATGAAACTACTGATAACACTTACCAATAGATCACTGCAACCCTGGCCAGGGATTTCCAGTTATGGCCAGTCGAGCATAGCGCAACATCAACCCCCAATACCGGGAGAGATGAATCCCCTCCTATCGCTCATTGCCTCCATGTGAATCGGGACTGTACCCAAAAACCACCTGTTTGCATGACTCAGTAGAGCCGTGGTAGGGTGGAAATCAAAGCACAGTGGGAGACACACAAGACTCTATGACGATCTCGGGTCAACAGACTAAGCTGTACCATTGTCACCAGAGAACTGCCATCTGACGTGAGGTATAATACCATCTGGGAGTTCTCGGCGAGTCCGTTCAGTGTACCCAGTCATCACTGAGCACCCGCATACCATCTCTGATGTCAAACACCAATGGATATGGGATCATCCATCGCCCATCACATGGGTCGAGAAGATATACGCTAATCTACTCTGGAATATCGATGCTCCGTCTCAATATTCCCACGACTAGGAACATTGAAGGATGTACTCATTGACTACCCAGGCCCCACTAGTATGATCTTCATCATAGTCCTGGAAGTTGAGTACACATCCTAAGGGCTTTATCAACATGTAATAGAAAGACAACAAGTATACATGTTAAGATAAAGAGCAACCAGATAGCGTACTATTATGTCGAGCAAGAAAGTCTTTCCTATATATGTCCCAGCATCCACTACAATGTGCATCCTATGTACAGTAATGGCCTCTAGGGCATACATATAACTAACAGAGACCGTCTCAAGGAGTTGAGACCGGGTCTCCTAACTCTAGAATTAGCAAGATTACTTGCCGCTCTCGTAGGGGTCTAGGGATATGGGTTTGGCTATTCATCACGACTGTGGAATCCGTGTTTTACATTACTGGCTAAATTTAAAACACGAACATCCTAGTATATCCAATATTTTATATATTGCTTCTGCTGCTTGATTCTGTGATGTTGATCATATAACTGCATGAGACGAATGTACTATTATATATATGATATATAATAAATGTTGCTTATGTTTTGCACCCGCGCTAGTCCAGCCCCCGCTCTGCCGGTAGTTAAGTAACCTAACGGTGTATGACGGGTCCCCGTGGCAAATGCGGATGGCATAAGCATACGTTCTATTTTCGTTTCATTTTTCTGTGATGTTTAGGAAACATTAAATGATGGGACTTCATTAATGAGATTAATGAAAAGAAAGAAACCAAAAGATATTGTAGAATCAAATTTTCAAAAAGGATAGCTCTAGTTTTTGCTTTGCATAGTGGTATTCCTTGATGAATATTCAGCACCTCATTCGATGAGGAAAGAGCCGAGATCCCTTAACCAGGAGTGACCTCTTTAGCGAAACTAGAAAATACTACAACCCACTCGGTTTTGTTTTTTGACAGCTTCTCTAGTTTTTGCTTTGCATAGTGGTATTCATGAATATCCAGCACCTCATTCGATGAGGAAAGAGCCGAGATCCCTTCACCGGGAGTGACCTCTTCGGCGAAACTAGCAAAAGCCTAAAAAACACTCCTTTTCAAAATCACTAAATTTTACAACGATTTCAAGTTCATTACGCTTGTGATTTTCTTAAAAACCTGCGTAGCCCTCCGTCATTTCAGATAAGTACTATTTTAGTATTCGTGCTATGGTTGTTTGGCCTCCGTCAAGGCGTAGTATGCGGTAGCTGATTAGTACTTATCTGTAGCATGTGATGCGATTGGATTAGGGTATTCGTACGTCGTTGTTTGGCCTCCGTCAAGAGTCGTGCGGGTGGGTCTAATTCAATCAAGAAATGAACGGGCTGAACTTGACTAGCGGCCTATGGGTTGTTTGGCCTCCGTCAAGGTCACAGGGCGCTAGGTGTAAAAACTATTATCGGGAATTTCAAGTGTTGAAAATTGCAATGAGATTGCATACCTTCTATGTGATAGTTGGATCCCGATACCCACTGCGAGTAAGAGTTACTCCTGAGAGAATTTTGCACTTTACAATTAGCTAATCCAGTAGGTGTTTAGAAAGGTGTCAACGGGGTTATGCCTCTAGGGAAACGAGGTTTATTTTAATTAGGTCTATGCGAAAGCACGGGGAACCTCCCTCGGAGTACCGATACCTGCCTGGCCGAACGATTGGCGAACCTGTAGGGTGTAATTAATCCCGGCCAATCTTACCTTTTAGGGTTTGAAGGAAGATTTGATAAAACCAGTGGGAGACATCCTGATTAGATAAGATAATAACCAATCTAATCTTGCAAAGAGCGCACGCTAACGCGTTTCATTCTCTCTCTCTCTCTCTCCAGGCAGCAACCAATATCACGTCTTAATCAAGATAATAATATTGATGTATTGACCGAACCCTCCTTTTATACAGGGTTAGGGAACGTTGGTCCCGCTCTATCTTATGACTGTCATAAGTCTGAGCAAGGGATAGGGGAATATCAGGATTCACATGCCACCCGTGCGAAGAAATATCATGTTGATGCATCTTCTTCGGGTGTGTTCGTTACCGAGAACTGTTTCTCAGTTTGTTCTACGTCCTGAGTATTGGATTCCGGATCAGGATCCTACATATGTAATTTGTTATATGGGCTAAAGAAAGGTAGAGAACTGGGAAAGGGTGATCAATCCCTAACAGTAGGGAATGGTCAATTGTTGCAGCCAAAGCAGTTGGCAATTATCACCTTGTATTACTAACTGGTAATACATTGATTGTGAACGACTGTTACTACGTACCAAAGATGATGTGCAACATTATATCCGTTTCTTTTCTAACTAAAGAAGGATATAATCTCACATTAGAGGATAATGTTATGAACATTTTCCAAAATCAAGTGTTGATTGGATCTGGTACGTTATTTAATGGTATATGCGTTTTTAATCAAAGTACAGTTCTTAACATACAGAACACAAACAAGAGGAAAAGTTCAGAAATGAACGAAGCCTTCTTGTGGCGCTGTAGACTAAATCATATCAATGCGACAAGATTGGCTAAGTTGCATAAAGATGGATATTTGAATCCGTTCGAATTTTCATCTTATGAAACCTGCCAGTCACGTCTCAAAGGCAAAATGACCAAAACTCCGTTTACTGGACACGGAGAAAGAGCTACTGAACTCTTGGGACTGATACATAGTGATGTAAGCGGTCCTATGTCTACACATGCCAGGAATGGTTATTCGTACTTTATTACATTCACCGATAATCTCTCAAGGTTTGGATATGTGTTCTTGTTGAAACACAAGTCTGAAGCTTTTGAGAAATTCAAGGAATATAAGTGCGAAGTTGAAAACCATACGGGCAAATGTATTAAAATCCTACGATATGATCGGGGGGGAGAATACTTGAGCGGGGAATTTCAGGACTATCTAAAAGAGAATGGGATTCTCTCTCAGCTTACTAATCCGTATACACCACAGCACAACGGTGTATCGGAGCAGAGGAATCGCACCCTATTAGATATGGTGTGCTCTCACTGATGAGTTGCCTATCTCTTTTTGGGGTTTTGCGCTTGAGACAGCTGCATACCTATTGAATAGGGTTCCGACCAAATCAGTGCCTACCACTCCATATGAGATATGGAATGGGAAGAGGCCATATCTTAATTTTATTCAGATACGGGGTTGTCCGGCCTATGTGAAAACACAAAATCCGGACAAGCTCGAAACAAGGTTGGTTCTGTTCAAATTTATAGGATATCCCAAACATTCGCGGGGGTATATCTTCTACCACTCCGAGGTACAAAAGGTGTTTGTTTCTCGACATTGTTAGTTATATGTATGCCCTAGAGGCCATTACTGTACATACGATGTATATTGTAATCGATGCTTGGACATATATAGGGAGGACTTTCTTGCTTGACATGATAGTATGCTATCTGGTTGTACTTTTGTAAGTCCATGTCACGCACCCCACGAACTTGCGGGGAGGCGGAATATATGAAAAACGATTATCAAAGCTTCGTAACACGGACTTGAGCGCATGAATCGTATCTAAACCGTTACTAGCAACCTACGAAAGGTTTAACTACTCGGATTTGAAGTTATACCTCACGTTACTTGTCCTTCGGGTCTTCATCGCGGTCCTCCACTCCTCGTAGGCTCCTTGGAACATCGGCACCTCAACGGCCTCCTCGAATCAAAGATGATCCACTCGAGAGCTCCTTCTGCAAGATTGATCTCTAACTTGAGATAACTAGGTTGCTCAAAGTGCTGATCTAAGCTACCTAGGGGATATAGAGTGATGTTATGGATGTATTAGTCTAGCTAACCCTTGATCTCAACACATGAGAGGTTAGGGTTAGGGTTTGAAGAGGGAGAGCTTGAGGAGAGAGAAGGTGAGAATATGAATCCTTTTGGATGAATGAAGTCATTTGTGTATATATGAAACATATGATAATATCTAGTAAATAAATAATAATGAATTATCACCATGTTTCATTAATACACTAATTGATTCATCACATGAGTCATATAAAACATTAAATGAATCATTAACTCAATGTATGCATCACTACATGACTCATTAATCCAATTAATGCATATGCCACCTTAACCCTTAAGTCACCATGCTTCTAGAAGCTTCCCGGAAAATTACGAGAACGCCCCTCCAATCCGTGAAAACACGGAAAAACTTTAGACTGTATAAATCCAATAACCTGATACTAGAAACTGGCATAAACCAAAGCCGACTAGTAAAAACTGTCCGAACGTCGTATGTGCGTAAACACACGTATGCGTCCGAACCCCTGTCGTAAAACCATACGACCTCTATATCGTTTCGCCTGGAGCAGGGAAACTCTCTGTGTGGGACTCTAAAGACTCGACACTACGCTGGCAGTGGGTTTAACCACAGACTGCAAGTGGCACTAGCTGTACGTAACGGTCCCCAGGTAGATGTCGATACGAAAGCCGATGAAGAAAACCATCCGAACTCCTACTGAGCCTGATGTGACAATCTCCGTACAGTCCGGTCTATTCGTCTAAGACTATCGCATATCGAGCCTAGGGCGCGGCAAGCGTCAGTCCTCTAATAGTTGTATAAGTCGTGTCGGAGCGTAGCCCATTACACCCTGAGAAAGTATTGGAACCTACCAGTAAATCTCGCTTGCCCTGGCCAGGGACTTTGCGTAATGGCTCTCTGACACAGCGCGATATCATCTCCCAATACCGGGAGAGACGAATCCTGTCTAACCGCCACTGCCTCCAAGTGCTCGGGACTGCTCCCAACTGCTACCTGTTTGCACGACTCCTTTGAGCCGTGGTAGGGTAGCAATCTAAGAAAAGTGGGACACACTCGAGGCGAAGTAGCAGTGTCAAGTCTGCGGACCATGCTGTACTCATGTCACCTGGGAACTGTTAACTGACGATGGGTATAATACCAACCAATCAGTTCCCCTGCGAGTCCTGTCCGGTGTACCCGTAACCTAACGAGCACCTGTATACTATCTCCAGTACGACGTACTGATGGCTGTGGGACAGACCATCTCCCTAACTGGGATGAGAAGCGTACACACTAGTCTACGCTGGAGTATCGATTCCCTGTCTCGATAATCCTACGACTAGGGACAAGTATAGGATGTTGCTTACAGACTACCCAGCCCCCACTAGTGTGACTGCCATCACAACGCTGGTAATCAAGCAAAGATCCTATGGGCTCTACTAATATGTATAAGTGATATGTTACAAAAAACATATGCACATATTAAAGTAGATACAAACCAAGTAGCATACTACCATTTTTAACAAGATTGTATATACAACTGTGAATATCCCAAGCTTCCATTAAGTAATATACATACAAGTATGATACAATAATGGCCCCTAGGGCATATACACTAACAATCTCCCACTTGCACTAGGGCCATGAGCTGGCATATCGTAGACCTATCATCTCGAATAGCCTCTCGAACTGCGTCTGAGGAAGGGCCTTTGTGAATGGATCATCAATGTTATTCTCTGTCTCTACTCTCTTCACCTCGATCTCCCGACGATCTACGATCTCCCTGATCAGGTGATACAGCCTTAAGATGTGTCTGGACTTCTGATGGGACCTGGGTTCCTTCGCTAAAGCTATAGCGCCGTTGTTGTCACAATACAGAGGTATTGGATCAACACTGGTAGGAATCACCTGAAGTTCTGTGAGGAACTTCTTCATCCAGAAAGCTTTTTTTGCGGCATTGCAAGCAGCTATGTACTCCGTTTTCATTGTTGAGTCAGCAACGGTCTCCTGCTTGGAACTCTTCCAACAGACCGCCCCTCCATTGAGGGTAAAGACATAACCCGACATGATTTGGAGTCATCCTTATCACTCTGGAAGCCGGAGTCGGCAAAGGCCTCCATCTGGAGGTCTTTTCCGCCATACACCAAGAACATCTCCTTAGTCCTCCTTAGGTACTTGAGAATGTTCTTTACTGCTATCCAGTTCTTCTCCCCTGGGTTTGCCTGATACCGTCTTACAACGCTCAATGTGTATGCTACATCTGGTCTGGTACATAACATCGCATACATTATAAAGCCTACCGCAGAAGCGTAGGGTATAATCAACATGCAATCCCTTTCCAAATCAGTCTTGGAAGACATCTCTTTGGAGAGGGTGATTCTGTGACAAGCCGGTAGATTACCGCACTTAGAATCATCCATACTGAATCTCTTCACTATGGTGTCTATGTACCTGGACTGCGAAAGTCCCAACATCCTCTTTGATCTATCACGATAGATCCGGATCCCCAGAATGTAGGTGGCATCACCCTGGTCTTTCATGGAGAATTTATGTGATAAGAATCTTTTGACTGACTGTAACATGGGAATATCATTTCCTATTAGGAGAATATCATCCACGTACAAGACGAGAAATACTACAGCTCTCCCTACAATCTTACTGTATATGCAAGGTTCATCTGGATTTTTGATAAAGTCGAATTCTTTGACAGCATTATCAAAACAGATGTTCCAACTCCGTGATGCCTGCTTTTGTCCATAAATGGACTTAAGCAACTCGCATACTTTATCGCTGCTCCCACTCTGAATGAATCCCTCTGGCTGATCCATATAGACGCTTTCTTCCAAATTTCCATTTAGAAAGGCCGTTTTTACGTCCATCTGCCAGATCTCATAATCGTGGAAGGCAGCAATAGCAATAAGGACCCGAATGGATTTGAGCATAGCCACTGGAGAAAAGGTTTCGTCATAATCCAAACCAGGTCTTTGACGGAAACCCTTTGCAACAAGTCTAGCCTTATAGGTTTTAACCTGTCTATCTACACCAATCTTCTTTTTGAAGATCCATTTGCATCCTACGGGTTTTACCCCATCTGGAGCAACGTCCAAAGTCCATACTTTGTTAGTGTATATGGACTCCATTTCGGTCCGCATTGCATCCAGCCATTTTACTGAGTCACCGCTCTGAATGGCTTGCTGGAAGCTAGTAGGCTCATCATAGTCAATAGTGCAATCCTCTCTATCCCCGTCTATAAGAAAACCGTAGTATCTCTCGGGCGGATGAGATTGCCTACTACTCCTACGGAGTGGCGTCGGGATGTCCTGTTCTCCTGAACCTTCTGGTTCTTCCAAGCTTTCAGTAATAGCTTGTGGTTCTGGAATTTCTTCCAGTTCTACTACGCTCCCACTTGTTCCTTTTTCTAAAAACTGATGTTCCAGAAAGTGGGCATGACGAGAAACAAAAACTTTTTGTTCCTCTGCGTAATAGAATAGATACCCCTTGGAGTTCTTTGGATATGCCACAAACTTACAATGTACTGATCGTGCCTCGAGCTTGTCCGCATGCTGCTTTTTAACAAAAGCCGGACATCCCCAAATCTTTAGATACTGAAGATAGGGTTTCTTCCCACTCCACATATGATATGGTGTGGTAGACACAGTCTTGGTAGGAACTAGGTTCAAAAGATATGCAGCTGATTCTAGTGCATATCCCCAGAATGATCGCGGTAACTCAGCGTTACTCATCATGGAACAAACCATATCTAATAGGGTTCGATTCCTCTTTTCCGATACACCGTTGTGTTGTGGTGTGTATGGAGGAGTAAGATGAGAGAGAATTCCATTCTCTTTTAAGTAACCCAGGAACTCGGCACTTAAGTATTCACCACCTCGATTAGATCTCTGTGTTTTTATACTCTTGCCTGTTTGTTTTTCCACTTCATTCTTGTATTCTTGGAATTTCTCAAAGGCCTCGGATTTATGCTTCATCAAGAAGATATATCCATACCTAGAGAAACCATCCGTAAAAGTAATGAAGTAGGAATAACCACCTCGCGCATGTGTAGATATTGGACCGCACACGTCACTGTGTACGAGTCCCAAGAGCTCGCTTGCTCTTACCCCGTGTCCAGTAAACGGAGTCTTTGTCATCTTTCCTATGAGACAAGATTCACAAGTAGCATAAGATTGATATTCGAACGGATTCAAATATCCTTCTCTATGTAACTTAGTCAACCTTCTCTTATTGATGTGACTTAGTCTACAATGCCATAAGAAAGCCTGATTTAATTCCGGAGACTTTCTTTTAAGTGTATTCTGGACATTGAAAACCTGAGCTTGACTTAATACGTATATACCGTTATCTAATGTACCTGACCTAATCAGAACTTGATTTAGGTGGATGTTAACTACATCGCTTATGAATGTAAAATCATATCCCTCTCTTGAAAGTGAGGACACTGATATGATATTGCAAGTCATACTAGGTACATACAGACAGTTACGTAGAATTAATATTTGCCCACTTGTCAAACCTAGGCGATATTCTCCCACGGATTCAGCGTCCACACTCATTCCGTTTGCAACTCTGAGTGACCAATCACCTACCTTTATAACTTTACGGTTTCTCAAAGCATGTAATGAATTACAGATATGAGATCCTGCTCCGGTATCTAGTACCCAGGAAGTAGAGTTTATTGACAAACAGTTCTCAATTACAAATACATTTGAGGCTGAAGCCACAACATGCTTCGTATCTTGGCTACTGGCTTCTAAAGCCCTGCAATCTTTCTGCCAATGCCCAATCCCATAACAATAGGAACGTCCCTCTTTTACTATATCCAGTCCCGAAACTTTTGTCCTTCTATTTCCTTCTACTTCCCTGGTTTTCTTCACGGTAGAAGGTAGAGACTGAAGAATCAAGTCAGTATCTGACTCGTTCTCCAACGTGGTCTTCAGGTCCTGGAGCTCATCAATACAGCTAGTCATTGTAAGGACGTTGTCCCCTACAGATGACCCGTCAGCCAACCTCGCTTGAATCAATTCGTTCGAGGTCTCATATCTTGCGATATGAGATTGCTCTCCATATAAATCTTTGTTATGGAGAAAGATGGAAACTGAGTCCATCTTCTCGTGCTGCTTCTGGTATACACCATCAACTGAAGCTAACACGAGGCATTTGGCTTTCGCTTTATCCTTTTCCAAAGTCTGGCGGATATCCATATCCGTGACGGTGGAAACTGGACCTGGGACGGAGGGATTTTGAGTAGTAATAGGGTGGTCCAGCTTGTCATAGGCAATGGACATCTGGACAGACCTTTGCCAGTTATATAAGTCAGATTTAGTCAATTTGTTATCTGGATGTAACCTATGTGTGGTCACAAGGTTGCTGCAATTTTAAGAGAGAGAGAGAGAAGAATTAGCATGATGCTCTAGCAAGTTTAGAGTGGTTTTTAATTTATCTAAACAGGATGGCTCCCACTGTTTCTCGAATCCCTCCTCAAACCATAAAAGAAGAATTAGCCAGGACTATTCTCACCGTACAATTCTTGCTTAACCGTTCAGCCAGGTCAGTGTCGATACTTCGAGGGAGGTTTTCCAACGCTTTCGCGAAGTTCCTTAATTAAATAACCTCTTTTCTATGGGGGCGTAGCCCCGCTGACACCTTTCTCGACACCTAATTGGTTTATAGCATTGATCGTTAAGTGACGAATCTCCTGATAAGTAGTATATACTCACAGTAGGATCGGGATCCAAAATATCATCGTATGATAATGTTGAAGGAATCCTACCAACATTCATCAAACTCCAAAATGGTATGCTCTCTCTATAAATTTCAGTTTTCTTTAGAAATTCCCGATATAGATTTTTGCCCCATGCTCTTATGACCTTGGCGTTGGTCAAAATATCATAAGTCACATGTCAAGTTCTGCCCATCATTATCCTGATTAATTTGAACCCACCCGTACATATCCTTGACGTTGGCCAAAATGATAATACGATTGTCCCAAACTAACACATTTATCTATGTAACAAATGAAATACCCAGCAGCTACCAAACACTATGCCTTAGCGTTGGTCAAAATACATAGCTTGAATACTACCGAATACCCAAATGAAATGACGGAGGGCTACGAATGGTTTTGGCAAAACCGTGAACGTAGTGAACTTGATGTGATCGAAGGAACCTGATACTTTCTAAAAGGAGTGGTTAAAGCTCCGCAATTAAAAAATCTGATCTTTTAAAATAACCGAGTGGTTTCTTTTAAATTTGTTCCAACGATTAAACTATGGTTTATTTTCTTTGCATTATAATAATGCGTCCCATCTTTATCCTATCATTGCAGAAAACAACGAAAATACCACGTCCTCTTATGCCATCCGCATTTGCCATGGGGTCCCGTTATCACCTGTTAGGTTACTTAACTAACGACAGAGCGGGGGCTGGGCTAGCGCGGGTGTAAAACATAAGTGACGTCTAATAGCTATCATATATAGATATTGTACATTCGTCAGACGCAATAATAAGCATTCCAGATCACTGATGAACTTTATTGGATATACTAGCAATCTGCATTTGCTTTGAGCCTGCAATAAACGACGGATTACACAGTTGTGATGAATAGCCATTACCCCAACCCTAGACCCCTACGGGTACGGAAAACTACCCGCCAAGTACCCGAAGTGAAGCGGTCTCCCTCAACAAAGTGAGTAGGCCACTAAACACTTCAAAGTACCCGGTAGTTTGTGCACCCCACCTTGGGTCTATCCTAGGAGCAAAAACAGTAAAAAGAAATAATACAACGGTGGCTGCAACCGCAACCTAGATGCGCCCCGCAAAAGAATATTACATCATATTACAATTACATCGAATGAATGAATATTAAACCCATCTCAAACCCCGGCTAATCATTACAACACTCCAATCAAGTCCATATACACAAACAGTAAACATTACAGAAATGTGCAACCCCCTGCCAACTGACATACTAGCAGTTAGGGGAGGTTTACGAACACATTAAACATTACAGATAAAAACCCAATTAGCAAATATCTTAGAATATCGATCGACAACCATTTTCCGTGTCTACCCCAATAGCAAGCCAGCACTGAAGTAACCTGGGTAGAAACAGAACATACAGGAAACCAAAACACCAAACAATATAAATAACAGAGCAAATCCGAGTCAACTCGGAGTTGACTCGGCGGCGGATCCGCGGCAGAAGCACTCTATTGCCGCGGATCCGCGGCCAAAAAACCGAGTTGGAACTTCGTATTTTCGCAGTATTCTTATATTTCCCTGCTGTGAATTTTAAGGCACATCAAATAATTTTTTAGACATGTTTAAAATTAATAGAAACTGTTAGGGGATTAGGGTTTTGTTTTCGTGTTTTCCGTCGATCGAACTTCTAATTAGTTGCTAACAAGCTAGTAATAGTTTAGTTAGCTCTGATACTACTGTAAGTCCATGTCACGCACCCCACGAACTTGCGGGGAGGCGGAATATATGAAAAACGATTATCAAAGCTTCGTAACACGGACTTGAGCGCATGAATCGTATCTAAACCGTTACTAGGAACCTACGAAAGGTTTAACTGCTCGGATTCGAAGTTATACCTCACGTTACTTGTCATTTGGGTCTTCATCGCGGTCCTCCACTCCTCGTAGGCTCCTTGGAACATCGGCACCTCAACGACCTCCTCGAATCAAAGATGATCCACCCGAAATCTCCTTCTACAAGCTTGATCTCTAACTTGAGATAACTAGGTTGCTCAAAGTGCTAATCTAAGCTACCTAGGGGATATAGAGTGAGGTTATGGATGTATTAGTCTAGCTAACCCTTGATCTCAACACATGAGAGGTTAGGGTTAGGGTTAGGGTTTGAAGAGGGAGAGCTTGAGGAGAGAGAAGGTAGCTAGCATTGAATAAGAATAAGCTCGGATTCCTTTTGGATGAATGAAGTCATTTGTGTATATATGAAACATATGATAATATCTAGTAAATAAATAACAATGAATTATCACCATGTTTCATTAATACACTAAGTGATTCATCACATGAGCCATATAAAACATTAAATGAATCATTAACTCAATGTATGAATCACTACATGACTCATTAATCCAATTAATGCATATGCCACCTTAACCCCCAAGTCACCATGCTTCTAGAAGCTTCCCGGAAAATTACGAGAACGCCCCTCCAATCCGTGAAAACACGGAAAAACTTTAGACTGTATAAATCCAATAACCTGATACTAGAAACTAGCTTAAACCAAAGCCGACTAGTAAAAACTGTCCGAACGTCGTACGTGCGTAAACACACGTATGCGTCCGAACCCCTGTCGTAAAACCATACGACCTCTATATGGTTTCGCCTGGAGCAGGGAAACTCTCTGTGTGGGACTCTAAAGACTCGACACTACGCTGGCAGTAGGTTTAACCACAGACCGCAAGCGGCACTAGCTGTACGTAACGGTCCCCAGGTAGATGTCGATAAGAAGGCCGATGAGGAAAACCATCCGAACTCCTACTGAGCCTGATGTGACAATCTCCGTACAGTCCGGTCTGTTCATCTAAGACTATCGCATATCGAGCCTAGGGGGAGGCAAGCGTCAGTCTCCTAATAGCTGTATAAGTCGTGTCGGAGCGTAGCCCATTACACCCTGAGAAAGTACTGGAACCTACCAGTAAATCTCGCTTGCCCTGGCCAAAGACTTTGTGTAATGGCTCTCTGACCCAGCGCGATATCAACTCCCAATACCGGGAGAGACGAATCATGTCTAACCGCCACTGCCTCCAAGTGCTCGGGACTGCACCCAACTGCTACCTGTTTGCACGACTCCTTTGAGCCGTGGTAGGGTAGCAATCTAAGAACAGTGGGACACACTCGAGGCGAAGTAGCAGTGTCAAGTCTGCGGACTATGCTGTACTCATGTCACTTGGGAACTGTTAACTGACGATGGGTATAATACCAACCAATCAGTTCCCCTGCGAGTCCTGTCCGGTGTACCCGTAACCTAACGAGCACCTGTATACTATCTCCAGTATGACTTACTGATGGCTGTGGGACAGACCATCTCCCCAACTGGGATGAGAAGCGTACACACTAGTCTACGCTGGAGTATCGATTCCCTGTCTCGATAATCCTACGACTAGGGACAAGTATAGGATGTTGCTTACAGACTACCCAGCCCCCACTAGTGTGACTGCCATCACAACGCTGGTAATCAAGCAAAGATCCTATGGGCTCTACTAATATGTATAAGTGATATGTTACAAGAAACATATGCACATATTAAAGTAGATACAAACCAAGTAGCATACTACCATTTTTAGCAAGATT
Organism: Agapanthus africanus; assembly: GCA_030015575.1. NCBI lineage: Eukaryota > Viridiplantae > Streptophyta > Magnoliopsida > Asparagales > Amaryllidaceae > Agapanthus > Agapanthus africanus. Next base: position 192,618,772 of record JASDDO010000006.1, on the reverse strand, counting down.
GTATATACAACTGTGAATATCCCAAGCTTCCATTAAGTAATATACATACAAGTATGATACAATAATGGCCCCTAGGGCATATACACTAACAACTTTATCTTAACATGTACCCTGATTGTGTCTATGTTACATGTTGATAAAGCCCTTAGGACATGTACTCGAATACTAGGACTATGATGAGATCATACTAGTGGGGCCACGGTAGTCGACGAGTACATCCTATAACTGTTCCTAGTCGAGGGTGTATCAAGACAGGGCATCGATACGCCTGAGTAGACTAGCGTATACGCATCTTGATCCCATATCCATCGGTGTTTGACATCAAGGATGGTGTACGGGTTCTCAGTAGAGACTGGGTACACTGGACGGACTCGCCGAGAACACCCAGATGGTATTATACCTCACGTCAGATGGCAGTTCTCCGGTGACACTGGTACAGAGTAGTCTGTTGACCCGAGATTGTCATAGAGTCTTGTGTGATTCCCACTGTGCTTTGATTTCCATCATACCACGTCCAAGAGGGCATGCAAAAAGGTGTCTTTTGGGTACAGTCCAGAATCAAATGGAGGCAATGAGCAATAGGAGGGGATTCGTCTCTCCCGGTATAGGGAGTTGATGTTGTGCTATGTTCGATTTGCTATAACTGGAAATCCCTGGCCAGGGTTGCTGAGATTTACTGGTAAGTGTTATCAGTAGTTTCTCGAACTGTTATAGACCTCAAATCGACACGACTTATCGAGCTACTGGGCTCTGACGTTTACCACCCCTAGGCGAGATATGCGACATATCAGACGACGAGACCGGACTGTACGGGAGTGTTACTGATTGGATTCACAGGAGAATGTACAGGCTTGCTTGTTGATCTTCTGAGCGCTCAATACCTGGGTGGCTGTTACGTTTAGCTGACCGCTTGCAGCTTGTGGGTGTTTGATATGATCATCACTTACTGCCGGCGTATTGACGATTCTTTAGAGTCCTACACAGAGGTTTCTTGGCTCAGGCAAAACGGAGTAGGAGCACATATGTGATATGTGCGGGACCGAGGATAATGCGATATGTGATACTGTATTGGATTCTCGTGATATGAGATATCGGCCGGGTATATGTGATATAGCCGGGTCATCGTATTAGTCGGTTATATGCGATATAGCCGGATTGTCGGATCAAGTGTTGATTCGATAATTTAATGTATAATAATATATACGATATATTAAATTACATTAACTAATATTAGCTCACTAAAAGATTCTTTTTCTCACTCGGGTAATACATTGATATATATGCGATATATGTTAAATGTATTGTTTTATTTTGTTACAATAAATATTATATATGTGATATATAATATTGTAACATGATATGATTACTAATGCAACATTTTTAGTGGAGATTAAACAAGATTAGGGTTTGATTTGGGTTAGTGCATTCATGAACCTTCCAGAAGGTTTCTTTTTGTTTTTGCAAAGATATTTACAAGTGACTCATCTTTAACCTAACTCAAACCCTTCACCCTTGGTTAATTCTCTACAAAGGTTTAGCAACCATGGTTGCATTATTCATCATTATCTTCTTTGCATTATTCATCACAAAAGGATTATGATTTATTCTTCTTCTTCTTCCTTCTTCTTTTCATGGAAAAAGCTTACTAGTTTTTATTAGTGATGATTATGTGTGAGAAAAAGATTATAAATGAGAGCTAAAAATCCTACTTCATCATCCTCATCAATCCTTGCCATTTAGATGAGGGTGTTCACTTCATTTAGTGAGTGTTAACTTGTGTTAATGAAACTTCAAGGTAGATCATCTATGCTATCGAAGATCGGAAGCAAGACGGCATCTTTCTCTTCGTGGAGCCTCTCGAGAGTCCGGAACACGATGATCGTAGCGAAGAGACAACAACACGGAGCTTATGAAGTGAAGGACCGGATCTACAAAGGTTGTAATCCCTCTCACTTAGTGTTAAAGTGTTTAACATGCTTGTTTTCGCCTAAACTCTAATATAAAGATCTTGTTTTAGGTAGTTCGGCACAGCTAATTTTTGAATCGGGCATGGTTGATACCTCGTAGACCCTTGTGAGCGTGCCCAGCAACCCTACAGTGGTATCAGAGCCAAGCTAGAGCTTTAGGCGAAGTCTAGGCGAAGTTTAAAGTCCGATCGAACCCGGATACCCCGATATATACCCTTCTCTGGATATTTTTCAAAAATGTGATTTTTTATGAATTAAAAATGCTCAGAAAATAGAGCAGGGAAATCTAAGAATAACTGTAGGATACAAATTCCTAAATCCATTGTAGCGCCGCGGAACTATGGCCGTACCCTGCTTTTAGCGGCGGTTCCGCGGCCGTATGTGGAGATTAGGGACTCATTTTCTACAGTTACCTCCGTAGGTGTTTCCTGATTCTTTTGGGATTTTTTAATTCTTGCTCAAGTGTTGAGTTTTCGAGGTTGTATTGGGGACTCGTTGATTCGATCGGATAATTTAACTTCGTTTAAGTTTTTCCGGATAATTTTTAGAACGTGTTAAAAAGTTCGAACGGATATCAATAACTCACTTTTTCCCCTGCCGGAAAATTTCCAAGCGTTGGATTTTTCCGTAGTTTAAGGACGTTCTAAGTCGTGCAAGTAACGCGGTGGACCCTCTAGAAGACAACAACCCTTAACTCGATTATGTGACCATCTGAACCGCCTCTAAACCTTAGGGTTTGGGGCAGTACGGCGTTGCCACATGTGAGGCGTTGGCTTGACCCTTCTATGGCTGGACCATTGGTACTGTGGCATGTAATGGATGTTTTTAAACTAATTTCAAGTGTTGAGAACTATTTGGGAAAACTTGGGTGTTTGATTATTCGATCGGAAAGTTTAACATTGTCTATTTATCTGGAATGTGATACAATAATTGGAATCCACAGGTAGTTATGAGATAACTAATTTAAATGTTATAAATCTAGCAGTTCAGTCTCAGTTGATCGGTTGCCACGGGATTTTGATGCAATCAAAACTCCGTCGCAATCACGTAGCGTACGCGGATACTCGCCGGGTAAACTTAATAGACAGCCACGCCCCATAGCCCCGACCAAGTGACTGTAGGAGAACCCCGTCGCCAAAAGCATCCGTTCGGGTGCTCGCGGCAGCGGTGTTCCGCCTTAGTGCACTTCGTCGACGGCATCGGGGGTGCGGCCGTCTACTAAAGTTTGCGACGAGTATTCGATCAGGATATCGGTAATCTTGTTGAATTGCCCGACTTGATATTGAAAAGAGTTTTTGATAATGAGACTAAAATGCGGGGTTTATAATTGTTAGGCATGCGATGTCTAAGGAATTCATTTGGTTAGGCATGAGATGTCTAAGAAGGTTGCAGATTCCAACTGTTGTAGTTTTACAATTTCTTTTCTGCGACCGTAAGTGTAATATGTGGTGTATCGCCGGTTTCGTTGCTATACATCAACGACAATTGGGATACGCATATTTACTTACGTTGATGATATGAGATATTATGTGTTGCTGTGATATGTTATATTGGATTGTCGTGTTCTGAATGGCAGGGGGTTTTTATGTGAGATGAGAGTTTTTCTTTTTCATTCATGTAAAATTCATTTGTATGTAATATTCTTTTATTGGGGCACTTCCGGGCTGAGGATGATGTCACCGTTGTATATTATTTACTTTTCCGCATTAGGCAGACCCAAGGCGGGGAGCATAAGTAACCGGGTTCTAAGGTCCAGTGGGAGACCATCTCGAGGAGTCGAGACAGGGTCTCCTAACCCTAGAATTGGCAGTGTTGCTTGCTGCTCTCGTAGGGGTCTAGGTATGTGGGTTTGGCTATTCATCGCGACCGTGGAATCCGTGTTTTATACAGGCTCGTATTAAAAACACAGACGTCCTAGTATATCCAATATTTCATATATGTTCTTCTGCTGCAATGTTCTTTGATGAGATCATATTACTGCCTGAGACGAATGTTTATATTATATATATGAGATATATGTTATATTGCAGATTTCGTTTCAAATGTGATGCTTGTGAAGCATAATTAAAAATGGGACTTCATTAATGAGATTAATGAAACTAAAAGAAACCTAAAGATGTTGTAGAAACTTGTTTAAAAATTGGTAGCTCTAGTTCTTGCTTTGCATAGCGGTGTTCATTGTAGAACATCCAGCACCTTATTCGATAAGGAAAGAGCCGAGATCCCTTCACCGGAGTGACCTCTTTAGTGAAACTAGCAGATGCTACAAACACGGTTTGTCTTTTGATTGCTTCTATAGTTTTTGCTTTGCACAGCGGTGTTTGTGAAATATCTTGCACCTTATTCGATAAGGAAAGAGCCGACGATCCCTTCACCGGGAGTGACCTCTCTAGCAAAACTAGAAAAGGCCTAAAAAACACTCCATTTAAAATCACTCGATTCTACGACGATATCAAGTTCATTACGCAAAAGGTTTTCTTAAAAACCTTTCGTAGTCCTCCGTCATTTCAGATAAGTTCTACTTAGTATTCGTACTACGTTATTGACCTCCGTCAAGGCGTAGTGTGCGGTAGCTAACTAGTATTTATCTGCTTATGCATATGATGCAGATTGTTTTAGGGTAGTCGTGCGGCCTTGTTGACCTCCGTCAAGGGTCGTGCGGGTAGGTTTAATTCAATCAGAAAATGACGGGTAGAACTTGACTAGCAGCCTATGGTTTGTTGACCTCCGTCAAGGTCATAGGACGCTAGGGTTAAATATTATTGGGAATTTCAAGTGTTGAAATTCGCAATGAGATTGCATACCTTCTATAAGATAGTTGGATCCCGATAACCGCTGCGAGTAAGAGTTACTCCTGGGAGAGTTTTACACATTACAATTAGCCGATCAATTAGGTGTCTAGAAAGGTGTTAACGGGGTTACGCCCCTGGGAAAATGAGGTTTACTTTAATTAGGTCCGTGCGAAAGCACGGGGAACCTCCCTCAAAGTACCGGCACTGGCCTGGCTGAAAGATTGGCGAACTTGTAGAGTGTAACTAATCCCGGCTAGTCTTTCCTTTTAGGGTTTGAAGGAATATTTGACTAAAACAGTGGGGGACATCC